>RPOG01000137.1:600000-790256 GCA_008086565.1 Thalassoma bifasciatum
AACAGCCTTCATTAAGCACCAAGAGCAGCAGCCAGCTGTTGCCTTCAAAGCGAGACAAAACTGCATCACAAAAAAAGAAGAGCCTACATTGAAAAGCATGGAGAGATCACTTGAAACACTAGATACCAGTAATAATCCTCAATTTGAAAGAGTGGAAGTGGATTTTAAACAGGCTGTCCAGCCACCCCCTCCCTGCTCTGCTTCATCTTCTCACTCTGTGTGTCATCTGACAAACAATGACTCTTTTCAGAGTAGGGTTGTACGAAAGGACAGACCCCCACGCACTCCATCGAGTCCTCCCTCCAAGGCCAGAGGAGAGACGAGGAGCAAGAGAACAGAAAATGATCAGAAAGAGACAAAAAACAAACTCAAGAATATGAAAACGGTGAATATCTCCTTGCTCCAAAGCAACGAACAGGTAATGACTGATTTCGAAAAATGGCTCATATTTGCCACTTATAAGCACCCATGGGCACGTGATGACAAGTTGCTAAAATTAAACTTCTCAAGCAAGCGAGCACAGGCGTCATGGAGCATGCTGAAGTGTGACAGAATCTTAAAGGCTTTGTGCTATTCTCCTGAGTGCTGTCTTCTTCCACTTAAAAGCAGAAACCCTCATCAGAAAACACCTCCCATCAAACGTAAGCCATTCAGTTCTTTCTCGACTGTAAAAACTTGGAGCGTGTAAACTTTTGCAGGGCTAAGAGAGAGCTCAGCAAGATGAATGAAAACATGTGAATGAATGTGAGATTGCATCGTGACAGCCAGGCCATCTGCTCTGCAATTTAGCCACTTTTACATCTCTGACTTGCATTCAGATGTCAGCACAGAGGGAGTTTACTCCTCCATGGTGAGCTCAGAGGGAAAGAGGCATCGTGTTACTGGTTTGACAGTCTAAAAACATGAGACAAAACACCAGGTCTGCAAGGCCAATAATATGCACACCCATAGACATGTAAAATAACTTTTTTAAAGCTTTATAAAGCTTCCATTTTTAATTCAATTGATAGCACAAAATAATCAAAGAAGATATTTAGGCAGATTGAATAATGACAGTTGCAAAATATTTCCAATGACTTTGCATTATGTGTGCTCATAGCAAATACTTCATACGTTCACTGCAATGTTTCAGACAAAATTAGAAGCATGGTTTTATCTGTTTGATTTATTTCAGTGTGGCTGTTTGAAGATTTCAACAGACTAGGGCCAAACAAGATGAACACATCTGCATGCGCATGGAATTATGGTGAGAATAAGGATATTAGTTATCTTTAACTGGAGAGTAAATTCTATACAAATTATAAAGAGAGTGCACACACCATGACATGCCTTTAAACCAGTCACTCGTTAAAGAGCAGTTTTGTGCCGCCTAAGATGTCAAAAAGAACTCCAGACACATTCGATTGCTGCTTGTTTATTTCTTTGCTTTCCTACCCATGTGTATTTATTGACATGCCCCTGTCGCAGCGAGGAAGCGAGGCAGCCTCAAGTAATTCTAGCTTTTCTGTGAAGGTGAATATTAGCTGCTTATAAGCTGCAGCATTCAGTCAGCACATGCATGCTTGTGTCCTCTTTTTCACTGCAGTATTTTGGTAGCATAACTGACTGATAGTGAGCAATCGTCGTTTCAAAAGCCTTTTGTGTGATCAATTTCAGTGAAAACATCAGAAAAGCATTGATTAAAACAGTAGTATTCTAGAAAGGAGTCAGAGAGTCTGGGGCTTTGGAATCGTTATTCCCACCGTCAAATTTATCTTGGATGTTTCAAGGGGAAACAAGCAAACATGCTCTTTCATTTTTATGTCTGTACTACAACTGAGCTTTGAGGAAACAGATGCCATGAAGAACAAGACAGTTATCATATCTTTTTAAAAGGTTAGGATGTTCTTTTCCTGACAGGCAACTCTTGTTTAGAAGCTCAGTTGACATTTACACGTTGAGAAGCCTTAGCAAAAAAATAAATAAAATGTTGAGGCCAGCAGCAGGTAGACAAATACTCCCTTAACCAGGTCACAGTGACAAGAGAGCATCGTGATCAAGCAGGCCTGACAGAGCACATGACACATGTGATAAAAGTTAGAGGTATGCTGAGATCACTCTGGCAATCGCTCAAAAACATCACACAGAAGTGTCATTTCAGAGGCAGAAAATAAATATTCTAGCTTGCAGCTGGCATCATTGTTGGAATAATCACATCTTGTTTGAAAGGGAAAAACTCTATGTGTGTGTGTGTGTGTGTGTGTGTGTGAGCTTGAAAATAATCTTTTTAAAATTGGATGATATCTTAAATTGTATGAATGAGTTGTATATACACAGGAGAGAAAGATGTTTTCTTACCCCTTGGTTGCCATTAAACCTGATCAATGGCTGTGATGACAGCACCTGAAAGACAAATAACAGTATTGTCAAATAACTGAATCATCATGTCCAACACATTTTTATATTTATATTTGACTCAGGGAAATGTTCACACATTATTTGAGTAATACATAATCATCTTTAAGATGAGACAGACAAAACATGAGGATATACTGCTGGAAGTATCACACAGGCTACACAAGCTTTTAATGCATGCACTTAGTGCTGCAAAATCAGTTTATTGATTGTTACAGGTTAAACCCTTATAAATAATGAATTGATTCAGGGTTTTGTTCCTGTACTTGTATTATTCAATAAGCAGACTAGACAGGGAAATCTATCAAACTCCTCATGAAAACTGACCAAAGAAATGTCGATGGAGAAAGGTATGTGTGAAAACTCAAAAGCACAGAGAAAACCACAGAGACACTTCTACTTGATATACATTTCTATTCAAACCCGTGAGATCAAAACTTGTAACATTCCTGCACAATTCGCATCGTGAGGACAAAAATGTTAGCTCTCAGGGTCTCGTCAAGATGACTCACGAACCATCTTAACATCTGAATGTCCAGTGATCACACCTCAGCTTTCTCCTCATGTAAACATGTTTGCTGTTACCATGTCAGACTCAACCTGAGCTGATTTTGCGAAACCTAACACACCAACTGTTGTCCAGTTTGCCAGTTACCCAAGAGCTGGAGCTAGCCGCTGACATTTTTCACATTTTTCACACACAATAGCCCCAAATAAGGCTCAGATAAGTCTGTCTGACGTGTGAGAGAGCAGTGCAGTTTTTTTAAATGGCCATAACTGCTGTTTTTCTGCGGATTATCTCCTCATTTAACTTGTAGGAATACTGTGTTATTTTCCAAAAAGTATGAAAAAATCTTTCAAATTTCAGCCACTGAATTATTCAGACTGGCTCTTTTTCTTGGGTTATAAGAGAATCAACATTTGATTAAATAAATCATGTACTAATATAAGCCATATGCTTCAACCAGTAGTATAAATAAACAAAACTCCATGCAGGTCTGATGTCAAATTCTATGACACCATGTGCTTAGCAAAGTTTCTTTCTAATAGACAAAAACATGAAGAGATCTCAGGATGTTTTCAGTTTTAATCAGCTATCTCAGTTTCAGATCAGGTGTTACAGGGTCACTCTCTGTGGTTCAGGATGTAAGTTTGATCAACTTCACTTTTGATTTCACATCATCATTTCAAATAAGGGTTTAATTGGGCATGGCAACAAATTTAACAACCCGTACTTTGTACAGAGCAAGTACTTAACATGGAGACAATCAAGGCTGAAAGATTTTGGTCTAATTATGAAGCAAATGGTCAGTTATTACTGTCGAGCCTCATGCTGTGCATTAGCATCTTGGCTCTAATTCCTTGTACAGCTGATGCAGCCTCAACACAGAGCATCACAAATAATACATAGGCAAAACATTCTTAGAAAAGTGGAACTTCTTCAAGTGTAGTTTTTTTTTTTCAAATTTTCTTTGCAAAAAGCTGAACACAATTCAAGCCACATAATGTGGGTTTGAGAGAAATGGTCTTGGACTGAAGATTTATATAAAAATCAAATGAGGAAGTTACTAACTTCTCTTTATTGAATTGGTCAAACATTCAATGTACTAAAAGGAGGGAGCAGTGAGTTCAACACAGAGCAGACCTATTTCAGATCAAATGTGTCTGTGTATTCCTGCCCAAGCTCTTGAGCATGTTTAACTCTGAAGGCTACATTTGTATAGGAGGTTTAAGCTCCTTTGAGAAGTTTTAGCCTCTTATGCTGCGAATAAAAAGGACTAGAAATAAAAAAAAACAGAAAAAGCTGCCTTCCTGTGCATTTGTAATGAAAACAAGACCATTAGTGACATAACTGAACATTTCTACACTCAGTCTTTTCAAATCCTATACCCACTTTTGCTGTCACAGTAAGTGGAAAAAGCGAAAGCATGCTGATAAAACTATCTTTGTTTACATTTTTCACACAAAGTTTCACAATAAGTGATACATTTGACCCACACCAGACAGCCATAAGAGAATACTTAGTAAAAGCATGCACAATACCAAAAAAGTGATGCTAAGTTTGTCCAAGTGATCACCACAATTTCCAAAGAAAACTTTAAACTCTGAACTATAGCACAGACCGCACTGATGTTGGTGTTAGTTTTCAGAGGAGTATTCAGTATAACTGAATAGAAAATATTTGCTGGGTCAATCCCTACAAAGTTTTAAATATTCATATCTTAAAATAAAGATGACAAGAGCACTCACTCACGCTAATATTAACATTCTTCTTTTTTATTTGTTTACTTCTTTTATTTTAGCGTTTAACCCTGAGTGTATACAACATGTCTTCAGGTACCCTCAAGCCTAAGAAACAAAGGATAAACATTTTTGGTAATACATACAAAGAATGTACAAATTTTAATGTTTGTGATTTTTTTTTAGCCCATAGTGGTTTCATTTTTCACAGTCCTACATCTCTATGAGTTCAGGACAGTCATGGCAAGCAAAATGTAACTCAACAGTGTCTCCTGAGTGGTATAACATCAAATTTCAAATACTAGTACGACATTTTAACGAGCCAGTTACTCTGTACAAGCTATTTGTAGTCAATAATGTCATTTCTATTCACACAATTTACAGTCTACATTTCAGAGCCACCGTTCCAATCTGCAAAGCCGTTTCTGTCAATAATGAGTCGGAGTGCTGAGTGGTTCTGAGCAAAAGTTTAAGACCTCATAGACAATTCCATGGGAAGCAAAATTCAAAGGATTTTTGAAACCTAAATAAAAGGGTACATGTCCATCATTCAGGGCCTTGTTGAAAGCAGCAAGAAGATAAGACTTTGTACAGAATTCAGAAAGAGCAAATGGTTGATTTTCTGCAAATTTTCAAAAAAGACATGAGAACAAAATAGATTTCACTGTTTTTTTTTTCCTTGCCGTTTTTTGGGAACATTTTAGGTTGGACACTGTAAATCCCTGTCATTTCAAACTAATTGGTATTTTGATCCCACTGGTTTGGGATCCGGAGGGGTTAACATCAGCTTGTTCTAACTACCAGGCAATATCAACAACACTTCTTCAATGTGTAGTAAAAAAAAAAAAAAAAAGCATAAAAATCCACCTGAATTATTTTTGTTTTTACAAGTCAGTTTTATGAAAACATCATTTCAGGGAGACAAAGGTGGCCACTGTGAGCGTGTTTCCATACTATCATTAACATTTAGCTAAAACCACCACTTTATCAAAGTGTGGACTCACAGAGCTGCTTTGAGGTTGTAGACTTCAGTTTTGTTCTTCATGGTCATTACTTAACATCATGAGGTATGTTCTATCAAAGATCAGGGGCACAGTGATTTTTTGGTCATTAACTTACAACAACTAACCCTTTCTGACCTAAAAACATGGGATTAGAGTCAGATCTACTATCTGAGGGTGCATGTGTCCCTCTGTCTAAGGCTCCAAACTGTCAGAGCCTATCCAGGAACAGCAGACCTTTCATGGAGCCACGCTCCCTGGTCTACCCCTGCAGTGTTTAAACACAGCACCAGTTTTAGCACGCTCACCCTGTGCCCTCCCCCTCCCTCGGCCCAGCACTGCTAACATAGTGCTACCCTCAGCCTGTTCATTTGAATGGGCTGCTGACATGTCACTATTCTCTGGGACCCAAGCCCAGAATGTTCCACAGAGCTAACCTTAGGGACAGAGTACGGGTCCCGGCCGTGGATCGATGACAGAGCTGTAGAAGTTCCCACACACAGCTCCCCAGCAACAGACGGAGGATCAGCTGGACGTAGCATAGAAACAGGGGGCAAGTTAAACCGAGCCAAAAATGAATCCCTGACAGTCAAAGCAAAATGTCAATTCAGATTAGTGCCACACAGAAACCCCCAGTTTTAGACAAGATTTTCTGCTCACGTGTTTTTCGACTGTTATTTGCAAACTGCTTCACAATTAAGTGTTAGTGACACTCTTACTTAGAAAGGTACTTCAAAACAGAATCTGGGCTGCACTGCCAAACAAATAAGCCCAACAACAGTAACAGCACATCAACACTGAAACTCCACAGCAGTTATTTGCAGTAAAAATTTAAACCAGTTATCTTGATATTAGTTATTTCTCACAAAAAGAACAGTAGATGAGAATGCAATTTTACTCAACGAAATTGTTCAATATTCATTAGGATTCAGATTTTACCATGTAATGTTCAGTTTAGAACTGTATCTTGAGTTTATCAATCCCAGCTAATTTGATGGTGAAGTCATCCGATCTACTTAACATTGCTTCTTGTATGAGGCCCACTGAACTTGTGTGTGTGCAATATGGCACGCTTACACCTAGGGCTGCCCTGAGTGCAACTCTCACAAGATGGGGTGAGATGACAAATGTAAATATTAGACACTGTCAAGACTAGTATCTTGTGTTTTTTTCCCCCTTTCAATGAAGCGTTTATCTCCCCAGAAACCCGATTAGCTGACCAGAATCATCTGAAACTCCGGGGGAAACTAAACAAAGTAGGGCGCTGTGATGCGCAGCAGAAACACAGGACAATTATCGTGCTATTGGATTAAAATGCGGATCAGTGATCAATTAAAAATGCCAAAACTGTCATGAGATCAGGATCGCGATATACCCTACTTAAAACAAAGAGTAAAATTTGTTAAAATGAATGTTTAAAACCATTTCATGTGAAAAATACCTGACATGTCAGTACAACTTCAGTAAATTTCAGACTCAGTTACGCATACCTGTAAGGTTTGCAGGTTATAATCCTTCTAAAAACCGAAAACTGGCTTATATAAACTTTTTAAAGTATCAATTACAGGGTGCTAAATGCAAAAACAGAGTCCGTCAGCAAAGTTTTAAAAAGTCCCTTTTCTATGGCATGAGTCTGTGTGCACAAAGATAACTTGGCAAATTCTCAGGGATCACCAGACACATCAGTTATGTCTGTGAACATGAGCGTCACTCTCTCCTCTGTCCCCCCGCCGGTGCATCTGAAGAATTTCTTTGGTTTGTAGTAGATGCACATAGGAATAGCTATGTCTAAACCCTATGAGTGTAGCTGTGGCACCCAAATTGTCAGGTGTTTAGTTGCATCAGTGTCACACCAATGTTCCACAGTGTCTAGGATTTCAGAGGTAGAGAGAGCACTTTGTGCCACACACTCAGCGAGGGAAAACTGAACTGAGTGTCTCTCTTCTGAGCACCAACATGGAGCATGTTCTGAGAGCAGAAATGAGGAGGACTGGTGCGACACTTTTAAAATATCTGCAACAGTAGGATGCAAAACTGTGTTTGAGGTAACATGTTTGCACAAAAGCTTAATTGGAGCAGCTTGTTGGTGTGTTTACGGTAACTGGCTTCTTGCTGCTAGCAAGGAACCCTTTGAAGCTCGCTCTCTTCTTGTCTCATAAAGACTAAGCTACCTTTGATCTTGTTCTTTAAATGGCAGTGCAAATGTCTAGCGTGTGAACTGCTTGCTTTGTTGAAAGAAATAGTTACATGAAAAGTCAAGCACAATAATGATTCACACACTATACATTTGACAAAGCATTTAAGCTATCAGCAGTACTAACACAGTTTACAAAAATAGTTTTTCGCCTTTTCCTCTTCTCTGATGAGTGTGACCACGAGAAAGAGTCAAACAGTTATCAATGTGATCTCTTTGTAATGAATCAATTAAATGCCGATGTTTTCACGTTAGACACTTGAAGCTCCAATTCTGACGCCATGTTGTCCGCCTGTCACCGCACAGCAGCTACAAATTTTCAGAGGTGCCACAAATTTTCTGCGTGAAAAGGGCTGCGTGAGTGGGCGTGTTTGCTAAAATTATTTCATTTGTCCACTGGGCAGAGCGGACCATGCGTCACGCAGAAACCAGGCTTCATTCACCCAAACAATAACAACACAGTTTTTTCCCCAACACTTTAAAACACAGATTAAACGCAGAACTGACAATCTTGTTGAAGACAAGACAGCAGGTCAGAGAGTGGGCTCTGTGACATCAGATTGACATGGTCACACATAGGAGCACCATGACATTTAGAATGATATTTGGCATCAGTGTTTATGGTCATCTCTCGCAGTGTCCTGTGATCTGCAGAGACTGGGAAGTCAGCATTCCTTTAATAACCAAAGCACTAGCACTGACTGATCAGTGTCAAGGAACAACCTCCCCACCGGGTCCCCATCACTCCCCATATCATTCCCATAGGAAAGGTCGTTTGCAGTCAGGCACAAGAGCAAAATTGACTGAGAGTAAACTGATCTCCTCAGTGACGCTTACAGCCTGTCACCGTAACTACTTGACTGAGGTTTGATCCTCACCTGGACTATAACCTTTTCCTTTAAAGCCCCAGTGAAGAGTTTCTCACTAAAACAGTGAAATGAACACCAATATATCTATGTGATCAACAAAAGCAAACCAAATCAGGTAATATCGCCTGAGTTTTCCCAGAATTATTAATTAATGACCAAAAACAACTGCCAGAGGGTAGGAGTCACATGATGTGCTTGTGTCAGAAGCTTTAGAAGATTTGGTTCACCAGGTTTGGGATTCTATTTGACAAAGAAAAAAAGAAAAAAACTATTCAATATCTTTTGCTAAATAAATAAATGAATAATTAAATGTATATATCTTCAAGATAGACACCAAAGTTGATCAAAATACTTCACATTTGGCTTTTTCTCCAAAATCCAAGGTGCACTGAGTATGCATGTTTGCGTCACCAAGTCACTGCCCATCAATTCGGGTCCAGCCAAGAAGTGGCCAAACTTTAATTTGACGGCATCAAAAAGCATCAAATAGTTTTCTTATTTATTGTGATCAGTATCTAAAGAACCTTAACTAATTCACTGGAAAAGCTTTTATGCAATTCAGCAGTTCCTCATTCTGGCATCGTCACATCAAAATGCTGACGTACCTAACATGAGAAATGTCCTGTTTAGCTGGTTCTGTCAACCATGCACGCTATTTTTGTAATGCCTATTAATAAAATCATGGCTGTGTTATTTTTAGGATCAGGTAAAGCTTAAAACATAATATCAAAACAACGTTTCTAAACAAAAGATAGCTGCCAGTGCTGTGACAAGTCAAAGAAATAAGAACCAATCTTTAAGGTTATACTTCCAATAGTCAAACCTCACCACAAGACAACAGAGATATCTTAGGCTGACAAAGGTTTTTCACATTCAAATGGGATAACTCAACTCTGGCCGATGTAACACAGCCGTGCAAGGACACAAGATTAATGTCATGCCATAAACAAGCTTTTCTGGAACGCCTGTAAATGTTTGGAGCTATACTAGTGTTGCTCTTTATCTTCCATTGGCTTCAAGATTCCCAGGTTTTATTTAACAACCACATTTTCCATCCTAATAAAAAAAAAGAAACTTGAGTGCTACATATTAAAAGCTCTGTTTTCAAATTCTGTGCTACACCCAATGAAAGTATTAAAAGATATAATCAAGAAAGGCTATCAGTACTTTGTGCAACCTCAAGCATGATGAGGCTCAAGTGACTCCACTCATTTCCTTGCTGGTAAAAAAAAAAGGGGGAAATTAAAAGTCAAGTCTCTGGACTGCCAGTCTGGCAGCAGGAACTCCGGTTCACTGTGTCCTCAGACACACCGCCGGAGGAACCAGCTGACGGTCACTTCTTGTAAAGGAAGCAGTCAATATACTCTACTAATGGTACTTGTCAGTGGCAAATAATGTTGTTACAATCCTCAGTTTTAAAAAACATTTGCAGACAGTGTTTCTCAGATGACATTTAGAATCTGGTCGGCTGGTATACTGAAATAATATAAACAAGCTTGACGAGTGTCTTGCTTTCCCTTAGTGAAAAAAAAATGTCATGCCCTTAAAATGATTACCGAAGCTGTAAACATTTTTGTTCTGTTTTTCAAATCACTTGTCGTGGCAGCTGTTTTTTTTTCTAGCTCCACAGAAAGTGGCTTTCTTATAAAACTCAGGGCCTGTAAAGGTTAAAACAGTTTCCAGTCAAAGATAACAAAACTACAGTCACAAACATTTATTACATCCATGACCGAGGCACATCTTTTAAACTGAAATGCGTGTCACTTGGATGTTCTTCCTCTTCTTTCACCGAGTTCCCAGCTCACCCCTGCTTTTGGGCTCCAGCCAGGGTTTGAATTATGAGGAAGCTGGTAGAGCTCAGTGAGTGGCAGAGATATGGAAACCACACACTTTCGTTTTTGCTGGAACTCAGACACTACCGACGTACAAACTATTATTAATCGGGAGAAAAAAGGGGAAAGATATTCTCCCAGTGGACCATAGAATTTTGGTCCCGTCCTTCGTTATGAACGTGGCACTATTTCCGAACTTTAATTTTGGCAAAAACCCAGACTCGGGCTGTTGTTCCGATTTTGGGTTTTATACCGCACCGGGGAGCTAACATGCATGAAAAATTAGCCAACTGCTTTTAACTTCAGGCCTGAAGTTTTTTATGCATAACTATCATACTTTAGACTTACAAAAAGTCTCTTGTTACCAAAGTAAACTCCAAAACATGAGGGTACAGAAATTTCAGATTTTGACAATTTATGGGGTTTGTATTTGAATGGACTCTTCACTCAGTTTTACTTTTTAGATTTTCTTTAAATTACATTGTGTATAGGAGAAGCATTAAAAAAGAAATTATTACAGCATTTATCATAACTCAACAGGCTTGGCCACAAATGATAACCTAAATTGACTTTTTTTTTTTTTTTTTTTGCCAACATGCAAGTGTGAATAGTTCTTATGTGCGTGCCATAGGGACTTCTATGTGCCATAAATCAATTGGTCCCAACAACCGGACCCAGAAACTGGGAAATAGTATTTGGGAATAACCATTTTTTGGTACTGATGATATCATTTTCAGCTATGCAGACATCAAGAGGTGATGCCTTTTTGGGATCACTTTGAGGGTTTGCAAGAAGAGCACTACTTTTGAACCTTTTGAGCCATTTTCAACCTATTACCCATCATCTCTTGGGTTTGTCTCCACGTTACTTATAAAAACAGATAAAACCTTCCCATGATAAAAAAAAGGGGAAAAAAATCCTCAAACACTGAAGGTTTGACAACAGGAGTTTTGAGTTTCTGTTACGGGACTAACTTGATGGAAATTTGACCACATTTTTTCCACACAAACACAAATATCTCTCAACAATTCACATTACTGCACTTTTTCCACAACAGTTGCAGGCAGGGTCTGAATTTTCCTTGCTGCTGGGTTGTACTGTCACTTCTCATCGTTGTCTTTGAATTTCGTCGCCTGTACATTAGCTGTGCATGTATTTTTTTCAGTTTGTGCACACCAGTTATAAAGTTCATTCAGACATGCAACACACCTGCTCACTTTCAATTGATCACCATGTACCAGAAAAGTGGTTAGATGTTTGCTCATCATGTGTGATGACCCTGTTACTAAGCCTCCATTGAGGCTGTTTAAATTCATGAAACCTGTGGTTGTGTGCTTGTGTCTTCATTTGCGATTTATTCGTTTCAATTTCTCAAGCTAATTTTAGTTTTGCTATTTTCATTAGTAAATGATACAACCCTAAACTGGTGCATCACAGACTAATATCAGTCTACTGCACTGAACCTGCACCACATAAGGGCCACCAATGCCACAACATGCAGATTGCTCAACTGCCTAGAATTGGTTAGACTGTGAATAAGGTTTCTATAGACAGGAATAATGTTTTACAGTAAGATCACAGTCAACATTAAGCTTAGGTTGGCTGCTTATCACAAGTGGTTTCAGAAGAATTTTAGATCAAAGATGCATCTTAATTGCAAATCCTAACCGTCTCCTTTGTTATTATTAAACAAAACTAAAAACTTATATGAGTGATTCTTTGTTTATGATAATCTAACTAATATTTTAAGAGCTGAATGACATAACTAGCAAAACCTAAAGTAACACACCAAGATAATGCAATTGCTATCAGACTGAGTTGGATTTGAGAATTAGTGCAAGCAAATTTCAATGGGAAAAGGAAGTACATGACCATAATAAATAGGGATTCTGCGCCCAAACACAACAAACAAACACCATAGCACACACATACATAAGGAGCTACAACTGCATCCATTTTGGCAATCGCCATTCCCCACAACTGAAGCTAGTCTGATAAGTACGTAGCTTTGCTTACCAAAAAAGGACACAGCACCACCATTCCAAGTGTAACGAGACGCCCTCTGGCAGAAGTCGGATTGTCTTTTCAGTATGTATATGCAGATGAGACTAGATCCCCCTCTGTGACTTTATGACCCAGCTGTAACCTTAGTCTTACCATCGTGTGCATTTAAACATACGGACAGTATCTGGCTTATGGAGGACTAAGATAACAGAAGGCTAAGGCAGCATCTCAAATCGCATACTTCCTTAAGTTCACTTCCATAAAGTGCACTGTGCACGGGAGAAGTACACAAAATCTTACAGGGTAGTGTTGTCCTGAATCAAACGCTGCAGCTTCACACTTATGGGAAATAAGGATTGCATTTCACAACTGTTGACATTTGTTATTTTGCTATTCATTGATAAAAATCATCAACCAAATCAAATTTAACAAAGTGCACTACATTTTTCAATACTGTTAGTGTAAACTCACCAGTGCACTCCAAATAGTACATGCAAGTGCAGAAATACATAATCTGGGAAAAGGCAAAGTCCTGTCTTGAAGTTTGTCTTTGTTAATACAACAGAATATGGTTTGGACCTGCCCTTTTTGTAAAGCTTTGATTGTTAACTTTGATAAATTGATTCAAATTGACATAAGTTTATTTTGTAGCACAGTAATTGTGACAGTACAGTGCTGGTGAGTTAGTGCATCTTCGAGCTGATTCAGAAAAGAGATTTTTATTTCCAGAATCAACTGAATGAACTGATGTGTTTTTGTGGCAAAACATGAAAAAAAATGTAAGCAGTGAAGGAAGTATTACATCATGCCTGAGACAGATCAAAACCATGCACTCTGTAAGACATACTCATTGACCCTTAAAGAAGAAGGGCTACCATTAACAATTAAAATATATCAAAGACTAACTTTATTTCTCAGCCCACATTTTAACAGTCAGTGCATCTTCAATTAGTAATGTAACTGGAATGTCTTGGCACAAATACTTCAATGTTATGCTTTATATTTTATGAATAAAGGAGCATTTCTTCCCATTGTCTCTGAAAAAATAAGACAACTTTCCAAATTAGGGATAAGACAATGTAACAACATGGCAATAATCTAACAACAAGCTCATCCTTCTGAATTTGGCAATACAGCCATTAGACTTAATATTCATAATTTATTTTCTTAAAAACAATTACAAATGCTAATTAAATTTTTCCTTCCGATCTGATTCCCTGTTTCACAACTTCATGGCTTGAAGCAATGCGATACCAACACTCATCCTACACTTAACCTCTTAAGACCAAAGCTTTTGTCTTGTTTGCACTTTACTTCTCCTTGCTGTTTGGTATGAGACCTAATAAGTATAAAAAGTTAACTCGATCTTTGTATGGAAAGCTATGTTTTTAGTGTTATTAGTCTGCTACTAGTTTCTAGTTATAAGTGTTATTGTTCATATCTACACTATTTTTGCCTCACTAAAATGGATGTTAAGTGGTGATATCACCAAAAGATGATGTGGAAAGAGCCCTTTAATGTGGCTATGAGGCTACTTTTTTTTTTTTTTTTTTAAATAAAAAGAAGTATCATGGGTCCGAGAGGCAGATATGTAATGTCCATGTGTGGATTCTTAGAGGTTAACCTTTTTTAAGCTTTGACTTTTACTCCTCATTTAATCAAATATCAAAACCTATCGCTACATGAATGCTAAGCATTTTATTAATCCCCACTGAATTGGTATATTATGAGGAGTTATTTCCCTCTATGACCATCAGAGAAATGACGCAGATATTCCCCAATTCTCTGAGTCTACATCCATAAACCATAAAGACCTTTTAAAAGCTTAAAGACTGCTAATACTGTTTGTAGAGTTTAAAGGGGAGTGCCCTNCCCAGCTCACCCCTGCTTTTGGGCTCCAGCCAGGGTTTGAATTATGAGGAAGCTGGTAGAGCTCAGTGAGTGGCAGAGATATGGAAACCACACTGAAAGCAAAAACGACCTTGAGTCTGTGATGGCTGCATGTTTGATAATAATTAGCCCTCTTTTTTCCCCTTTCTATAAGAGGGTCACCTGGTATCTTAAAACCAGGGCAGGAAGCAATACTTGCACCGTGATAAAGGCTTGAAATTAAAACCGTTTTTGGGTCTGAGCCCGACAACAAGGCTAAAACCCAAAATATGGCTACCGGGGAGCTAACATGCATGAAAAATTAGCCAACTGCTTTTAACTTCAAGCCTGAAGTTTTTTATGCATAACTATCATACTTTAGACTTACAAAAAAGTCTCTTGTTACCAAAGTAAACTCCAAAACATGAGGGTACAGAAATTTCAGATTTTGACAATTTATGGGGTTTGTATTTGAATGGACTCTTCACTCAGTTTTACTTTTTAGATTATCTTTAAATTACATTGTGTATAGGAGACGCATTAAAAAAGAAATTAATACAGCATTTATCATAACTCAACAGGCTTGGCCACAAATGATAACCTAAATTGACTTTTTTTTTTTGCCAACATGCAAGTGTGAATAGTTCTTGTGGGCGTGCCATAGGGACTTCTATGTGCCATAAATCAATTGGTCCCAACAACCGGACCCAGAAACTGGGAAATAGTATTTGGGAATAACCATTTTTTGGTACTGATGATATCATTTTCAGCTATGCAGACATCAAGAGGTGATGCCTTTTTGGGATCACTTTGAGGGTTTGCAAGAAGAGCACTACTTTTGAACCTTTTGAGCCATTTTCAACCTATTACCCATCATCTCTTGGGTTTGTCTCCATGTTACTTATAAAAACAGATAAAACCTTCCCATGATAAAAAAAAGGGAAAAAAATCCTCAAACCCTGAAGGTTTGACAACAGGAGTTTTGAGTTTCTGTTACGGGACTAACTTGATGGAAATTTGACCACATTTTTTCCACACAAACACAAATATCTCTCAACAATTCACATTACTGCACTTTTTCCACAACAGTTGCAGGCAGGGTCTGAATTTTCCCTGCTGCTGGGTTGTACTGTCACTTCTCATCGTCGTCTTTGAATTTCAGTGAGCCACTTATAAATATATCCATGTCTCTGAGCTCTTGCTAGTAGCCTGTACATTAGCTGTGCATGTTTTTTTTTCAGTTTGTGCACACCAGTTATAAAGTTCATTCAGACATGCAACACACCTGCTCACTTTCAATTGATCACCATGTACCAGAAAAGTGGTTAGATGTTTGCTCATCATGTGTGATGACCCTGTTACTCAGCCTCCATTGAGGCTGTTTAAATCGAGCGGCAACCTCCGGTCTGAAAAAATGAGACAACACGGAAGTGCTAAAAAGCTGCTGTTCCTCCAGTGACCGCTTGAGGCTGGCTCCAGAAGCACCGGAAGTACTGTGTTAGCAGACGGGAAAAAGGCCATTTTCAGAGCCGAAATCGGCGTATTTAAAGCCTGGTACAAACTCTGTCTCCCGTCTGGATCGCTAATTTTGCTAACGGCTCCCACTGTGAGGGGGGTGAATTTTTTTCTAACTCAGCCGTTTGGAAGATATTAGGACTAAGAGCTACCCAATCAGAGCCACAGCTCAGATCACGTGACTGACGGGTGCCCAATAGCTGTGAGTTTGGGCACTCGTCACTCGTCCCATTTCCAATATGGCCGCGCCCGCCGTTTAGCCTCAAAACCGAGCTGCAGTAACAGACGGGTGACGTCACGGAGACTACGTCCATGTTTTATACAGTCTATGGTTTAAATTCATGAAACCTGTGGTTGTGTGCTTGTGTCTTCATTTGCGATTTATTCGTTTCAATTTCTCAAGCTAATTTTAGTTTTGCTATTTTCATTAGTAAATGATACAACCCTAAACTGGTGCATCACAGACTAATATCAGTCTACTGCACTGAACCTGCACCACATAAGGGCCACCAATGCCACAACATGCAGATTGCTCAACTGCCTAGAATTGGTTAGACTGTGAATAGGGTTTCTATAGACAGGAATAATGTTTTACAGTAAGATCACAGTCAACATTAAGCTTAGGTTGGCTGCTTATCACAAGTGGTTTCAGAAGAATTTTAGATCAAAGATGCATCTTAACTGCAAATCCTAACCGTCTCCTTTGTTATTATTAAACAAAACCAAAAACTTATATGAGTGATTCTTTGTTTATGATAATCTAACTAATATTTTAAGAGCTGAATGACATAACTAGCAAAACCTAAAGTAACACACCAAGATAATGCAATTGCTATCAGACTGAGTTGGATTTGAGAATTAGTGCAAGCAAATTTCGATGGGAAAAGGAAGTACATGACCATAATAAATAGGGATTCTGCGCCCAAACACAACAAACAAACACCATAGCACATACATACATAAGGAGCTACAACTGCATCCATTTTGGCAATTGCCATTCCCCACAACTGAAGCTAGTCTGATAAGCACGTAGCTTTGCATACCAAAAAAGGACACAGCACCACCATTCCAAGTGTAACGAGACGCCCTCTGGCAGAAGTCGGATTGTCTTTTCAGTATGTATATGCAGATGAGACTAGATCCCCCTCTGTGACTTTATGACCCAGCTGTAATCTTAGTCTTACCATCGTGTGCATGTAAACATACGGACAGTATCTGGCTTATGGAGGACTAAGATAACAGAAGGCTAAGGCAGCATCTCAAATCGCATACTTCCTTAAGTTCACTTCCATAAAGTGCACTGTGCATGGGAGAAGTACACAAAATCTTACAGGGTAGTGTTGTCCTGAATCAAACACTGCAGCTTCACACTTATGGGAAATAAGGATTGCATTTCACAACTGTTTACATTTGTTATTTTGCTATTCATTGATAAAAATCATCAACTAAATCAAATTTAACAAAGTGCACTACAATTTTCAATACTGTTAGTGTAAACTCACCAGTGCACTCCAAATAGTACATGCAAGTGCAGAAATACATAATCTGGGAAAAGGCAAAGTCCTGTCTTGACGTTTGTCTTTGTTAATACAACAGAACATGGTTTGGACCTGCCTTTTTTGTAAAGCTTTGATTGTTAACTTTGATGAATTGATTCAAATTGACATAAGTTTATTTTTTAGCACAGTAATTGTGACAATACAGTGCTGGTGAGTTAGTGCATCTTCGAGCTGATTCAGAAAAGAGATTTTTATTTCCAGAATCAACTGAATGAACTGATGTGTTTTTGTGGCAAAACATGAAAAAAAATGTAAGCAGTGAAGGAAGTATTACATCATGCCTGAGACAGATCAAAAACATGCACTCTGTAAGACATACTCATTGACCCTTAAAGAAGAAGGGCTACCATTAACAATTAAAATATATCAAAGACTAACTTTATTTCTCAGCCCACATTTTAACAGTCAGTGCATCTTCAATTAGTAATGTAACTGGAATGTCTTGGCACAAATACTTCAATGTTATGCTTTATATTTTATGAATAAAGGAGCATTTCTTCCCATCGTCTCTGAAAAAATAAGACAACTTTCCAAATTAGGGATAAGACAATGTTACAACATGGCAATAATCTAACAACAAACTCATCCTTCTGAATTTGGCAATACAGCCATTAGACTTAATATTCATAATTCATTTTCTTAAAAACAATTACAAATGCTAATTACATTTCCCTTCCAATCTGATTCCCTGTTTCACAACTTCATTGCTTGAAGCAATGCGACACTCATCCTACACTTAACCTCTTAGCTTTTGTCTTGTTGGCACTTTACTTCTCCTTGCTGTTTGGTATGAGACCTAATAAGTATAAAAAGTTAACTCGATCTTTGTATGGGAAGTTATGTTTTTAGTGTTATTAGTCTGCTACTAGTTTCTAGTTATAAGTGTTATTGTTCATATCTACACTATTTTTGCATCACTAAAATGGGTTTTAAGTGGTGATATCACCAAAAGATGATGTGGAAAGAGCCCTATAATGTGGCTATGAGGCTACTTTTTTTTTTAAATAAAAAGAAGTATCATGGGTCTGAGAGGCAGATATGTAATGTCCATGTGTGGATTCTTAGAGGTTAACCTTTTTTAAGCTTTGACTTTTACTCCTCATTTAATCAAATATCAAAACCTATCGCTACATGAATGCTAAGCATTTTATTAATCCCCACTGAATTGGTATATTATGAGGAGTTATTTCCCTCTATGACCATCAGAGAAATGACGCAGATATTCCCCAATTCTCTGAGTCTACATCCATAAACCATAAAGACCTTTTAAAAGCTTAAAGACTGCTAATACTGTTTGTAGAGTTTAAAGGGGAGTGCCCTAGACATTGACAATTTATTATGTGCATCATGGTTTGGTTTAACTATCCCACACCTAGCAGTCACCTAATTACCTGTTACGACTGTATTGTTCAGACTTATCGGCACAAGGCCTGCTGCCCACAGCCACAGGACCGAGATAAGGCCTGCCCTGCTGGCCTGCCAGGTTTTCCCTGTCAAATATTTATAGAAGCAGAAACGTAAGATGACCATCAACAGACTTGTATATCCAGACCAGAAGGCACAAGCAGCAAATAGGAGCAGGAGACATTTCGGCGAGGTGACGACCAATAGCCCCCTTTTCTTTAACAAAAACTGTTAAATGTCCACAGTTTGACAACTTCGACCCACCTCTTCTTCTTCAGCTATCGAATGAGCATATTCATATAGTAACAGTGAGGGGGGTTGGGAAAGGAGATGACAATTTTTCGCACGAATGCTGGGTACTTTTCCACATTATTCACCATGTTGACATCAGAAACTCAACCAGGGCTTTCCCTGAGTTAACGTGAAAAATGATAATAAAGTCAGCGGAAAGAGAAATGGCTCATATTAACATCCGACGGTAGCCGTTGTGTGCAGCTGTGGGCTAGTCAAGCTAACAGACTTTTTCCAGATTTTTTGACAGCTTGAAAAACTTTCTGGAAACATCTATGAAGAGAGTAAAAGTTGGTTCATATTTCGGTTAACATCTTCAAAGGTTATTAAACCCATTTCAGTAAAGTTATTTATCAAGAGAAGTGAGTTAGGAGAGTTTCGCAAACTACAACCGACAGCCTAAAATCGGAATAAGTCCAGGAGTTTAGTTCTCAGCAGCTCTGAGCAGAAAAAGCTTCGTGAATGACCGAGGAACCTGACGGTGTCCAACAGTCAGTGAGGAGCCTGGGTGTAGCTACCGCACGGCTACTACCTTAAATCCCCGACAAGTCAGCTCGACCAGCTGTGACTCGTTGGTCGCCGAACTCGACACTTTTCAGTCCAACTCCCCAGCCACCGCCAGACTGCAGAGTTATCACAGCATGAGAGCAGCAGCAGCAGCAGCAGCAGACAGAGTGGGAACTGACCTCACTCTCTCTGCCTGTCACTGACGCCCGGACACACTTCAAATGTAAACCATCATGTCACCATACCAAAAACGGCCATTTACCTTGCTGCTCTGATAGCCTTCAAACGCTCTCAGTGCGCTGTCAGTGAGTTTAACGTGAAAGACGGAGACATTGCTACCGTTGCTCACTCTTCCACAGGACAGTCCGTAGCACTGCTCCTCCTTCAGCGCCGCCATCTTGCTACCGTTCCCACCACGCGCACGGACGCACTCTGTCGTAAACCGAGAACTCCCGTTGCTTTTCAATGAATATTCAATGACCGCTCACTGGTGATGAAGTCATTCAGCACTGATCAACACCGCTGCTGCCACACGTATACATTAAAAAATATATCTACATAGCACTTTAACTTAAAACTAAAAAAATTCTATAAAAAAAATAAATATGTTTATAAAAATGGATTCCGTGACATTAAATTTTACAAAATATTTAACTAATTCAGAAAAGCACCTGATTCTGACTGTGAAACCATACTAGTTTTTGTATGATTCTACTTTCTGTTTTTTGTTCTAATGAATACCGACTGAAACATAAATTCCCCACAGCATTTAGGAACGAGTACCGCACGTCGGCAATGCGTAGGTAGAGGGAAACGATAGGTCATCTGATTACGTCAGAGTAACGTCAATGCCGGAGGAAAAAAAAAAACAGTTTGGGAATATCCAGTAAAGTTGGGAATGTCTAGCTCTTCAAAGAAATAGTAAAAAAAATGTAAACCCCAAAAGACATTAATTCTTTCATGATTGTTTCAATGCAGGTCCTTTACAGATATGACTATACACCAGGGATGGCTCCAGGATTTCAGTTATGGGTGGACCAAACCAACTTTGGGGGGGCCTTATGTGATAAAAATCAGTAGACCACAACTTAAACAAAATCACAACAATCATCCCCAAATTGTGTCATGCAGGAATTTCTATCATCCCATCTTGTTGTAGAACTTGCATTTTTTCTTCTTGGTATCTATCCAAAAGGACAGAATATAACCCCCAGGGAATGTGTCTTTGTTGACCTCTGCATTTTGCAGGCTAAAGAATAATCGCATTACCATGGCGGTTTAATAAAATGTCTCTAAGCACACAGCACAATATCACTTCTTTTGCAGCAAATAGTTGATAAGAAATCATTGGACACATGGTTCTCAGGGTACATTACAAGCAACTGTGGCAAAAAAAACAAAAGAACTATAGTTTGGAAACATTTTATTGTGATGAATAAAAAACTAACAAAGCAGGGAATGCAAAGGGCATTAATGTACACTAAATTTGTCACAAACTGCCATGGGAAAAAGCACCTTCTGGCTCTGTGGAACTTACATCTACTCTGAAGTCACAGTTGAAACTTGGTTGTGTCACTATGACAGCATTTTTGGAAAGTAATAATCAAACAGTGAAATAAATAGCCACGAAAGGGAACATAATTGAAAATAAATCACATTGGTCAAAGAGAACAGAAGATAAAAATTACACACCAAAGGTTGTACCTGATTGGTCCTTCTTCAACATTTGGTCTTGGTAAACAAGTGAGGTATTCCTGACTAAAACTGAATAAAATCAACTACCCCTTCCACAATGTTATGATCACAGCAATGAGAAAACTACAGGTACCATTCTTTGTAATTGTTTAGAGGTATCAATAACTCTGTAAATAATCTAGTTGCAGAACCAATGTTGATCTCACATATACTTCAACTGATAATATTGTGTGTTTACAATGCACCAGGAAAATAAATCCCTCTACGCTTTGAGTGGCAATGCAATACATGCAGTCTGGTAAATCATACAATTTTAAGGAAACCTTTCAATATGACATAGCACCAGCCTCAACATGCATTGTGAAGCTGGCTCAGCACACCAACAGTCTGGAAACAATAATTAAAATGTGACTGATGCATTGTTATGCTTTCTGTACACCTATTTTACATGTAAAGGCTATAGAAAGAGTGTTTTATAGCTGGCACTGAAGCTGAAATAACAGAGCATTTGTTTGTTTGACTGGTAAGCATGAACCATTGCGATGTCCTAAAACATTGCCTTTTCTCTTCAATGAAATCCACACTAGTATTTTAACTGTGCAAATTGATAGTTTCTTTTAACTCCTTACAACAATAGCTTGCCTGAACAGAAAAAATGTAATCCAAGGTAAATTATTTTTTCTCTAGTGTATATTATCAACATAGTCGCATCAAAGATAAACAGAGTGACCGCAAACGAAAAAACAAAAGCAGAACAAACAAAAAAAAACTATGTCCCGCAATCTGATGGAAATGATAAAACCTTGATGGTCATGAGGTTGGAATCAGTGTTCCAATGCAAATATTGATTTTTTTTTTGTCACATAAAGTTCTCAAACATAGCAGAGAAAAGAGAGTGACTTAGAAGAACACCTGACTGCCTGACGTTTTTACCCCCTTCAACTGCCTGGTGTATATCTGTGTTTCTGCTCTACTTCTATCAAGGCCTGGTCAGGCTCTCAGCTTTTGGTTAATTTCTAGCAGCAATGACGACAGATAACGCTACACCACCGATGGCTACCGCAGTTGCACCAAACAGCCACTTCCAGCTGAGACCCTGGGAAAAAAAGAGAACACAAGAGTCAGTATTGAAAAGTATGAGTTGTGTTGTGATTCAGTGAAAAGGTCCACACAAGATACATATCAGGCTTTAAAATTAATGAATTACAGAGACTCTTTACCCAAAAACACACAAAGGTTCCCTTAACTCCTACACAGCATCAGTCCTCATCTTGTGATGATGGGCTGAGATTTAACAGTAACATTTTGTTTGTTTGTTTTTACCAAGGAAGGTCTCTCTCACCCATGAGGACTTGGCCCTGTGTTTTTGTGTGCTGCTGCTGGTAGGGTTACCCAGCATCTTTTTATACATGGCCTGCTCTGCCCCTCGCTGCTCTGAGTTCTTCTTCACCAGCTTGGAGAGTTCAGCATGGATTGTCTATAAAAAGAGACAAAACAATAAGGCTCAATTTCAACATCTACAATATACTGCCAGCATAAATACACTTCCACCATAAAGAGCTCTACCACAGTGAAACAACCTTAGATTGATTTCCTTCTAAATAAGGAAGTGTCAGAATGACAGTATGCTTACGTCAACAGAAAAGAGTAAACTACAAAACAAGAAAAGTGGCTTCTCAAGGATTGAAAAGTGAATAATTATCATTATTTGACTATCATATGGATAGATGATGGATGAATCATACACAGAAGAAAAATACTGAGCAAAGATCTTATTGTCTTTGCTGTCTTATATGAAAACACAGAGGTTTTGCCATTAAGTGTGGCTCCTTTCAGCCAACATTGCAACATATTTCCAGGATATGGGTTTGGTTATTGTTTCATCACTGTCTCAGATCTGAGTCACTTAGAGCTGTTAAATGACTAAGCAAACCAGGGCTTTCAGAGACAGCAAAAATATTTATGCTTCATATGTGCTTTAGGGAGGTTGATTGAGTGCTTTTACAAGGGGCAAAATTGATGTGCTCTTGATGGTTTCATTTTGAGCACATTATACTTCAAAAAAAACATTTGTTAGTTAGAGTCAATTCAAGTGTCTGAACTAGTTCTCTACCTCAAGGGTTACTTGTGCTTTTAGCGAGCACTTGCATTCACTGTTTGAGCAGATCACCAAGAGCTAGTTGGCATTGCTATTGTGCAATTAGCAATCCGGTAAAATGACAAAACATGACAACACTAACTTATCCCCAAGGTGAGGATGAAGGAGGCTAAATGAACATGCTACACCTTGTCCTCACATTATCTTTGTGCCTAAATGCTGAGATGAGACAGTTTGAGGCCATCTAAAGTGGAACTGTCAATGCTGCACAAACATGTCCAAAAGTAAATAAACTCAGAAAAAAAAAGTCTCTCATCCATTTGAGTTGAGGATGAAGGGTGTAAACAGCTGACATCTGTGTAAAACTGTAGACAGCATATCTATCTAAGTGCCTGGAGAGGAGTGCAATGGCACATCATCCTGTTATCAGTCAGTGCCTGCTTAAGACCACCTCACTGATTATAATGACAGCATTCTGGTACTGTCACTGAAGTGCACACACTGTTCTTACTGTTACACAGGGTTGTTAGGGATATATTGCCATTAGCATAGCAGTAGCAGCAACATTTTTTTTGACTATACAGCCAATGTTGTGTCACTCTAAAAATGCAAACTTGCATGTATTCTTTTGTTTCCCTTGGACTGAGCCACAGGCCTCTCTATAATGCTTTTACTTTTGTGATAGGACCTCGAAGCTTTTTTCAACAAATGTTACATCTAGAACTGAATTTGTGACAATCATAAAATTTTTCACAGGCCCATTAAAACCACACCTTATCTGAAAAATTCTCTCGCAATTTCATATTGACAAATAGAATTCTACATTGTATTGCATGTTCTGGATGGGACACTCAAGTTGTGGCCAGGCCATGTGCTGTTTGACAGATTGGTGTAGGACACAAGTGGGGGTTCTGGGCATGAGCACTATCCTGCTGCAGCTCCAGCTGATCCAAGAATCCCACGCACTAAGCCGAGTTCTGACAGATGGCCTTGTTTAGCCAAAGAACCTTGTATACCCATCTGCATAAGCAGGAGAGCAGCACCAGAGGCTAGGTATTAGATATGGCTGGGGTTCAGGGCAAACCTATTTACAGCAACAACATGAAAACAGATCCCCTGAAACGATGCCTCAGCAGTCCACCTGACCTTGCAATACAAACTGGCTTGATACTTTATCCTGTGGCACCATCTACTGGCCAATTACTGGTAACTATTTCTTCATACCACTTGTGTTTCAACTTAAGTATAAAGAGCACATACCTTGTTGCTGGGTTCCAACTTCAGTGCTTTCCTTAAAGTTTTAATGGCTTCTGAATATTCCCCTTGCAAGGCTAGTACCTTGAGTGAAAACACAAAATATAAATAAACAATGTACAACAAACAGCCAGAAATAGCGAATGAAGAAGGTGCCATGTACCTTGCCCATCCTAAAAAGTGCTTTAACATTGTCTGGCTGGTGTGCCAGGGCGGAAACACAAGATTTAAGTGCTGCATCGTGGTGGTCTAGCTTCAGCTGAGAGGCGGCCATGTTGTTCAAACATTTCACTTTTACATCCATAAGCTCATTCTCTTCCTCTGGACTGATGTCAACTGAAATAAAAGAAAAGAACACAAAACAGAAAAGTTCAATGTCATAAAATTATGAACACATTTTGAACGTGTGTATATGTGTGTGTGTGTGTGTGTGTGTGTGTGTAAGTAGAGTGTGTATATGTGTGTGTGTGTATGTGTGTGTGTGGGAGGGGGTTGTTATACTTCTAAAAGTGTACAATCACAGTAAGTATCTGCTCAATGGAAGACTCCATCCCTACCAATAGGAAGCCCCTTCACTTGCAGTGCAGCATATCCTTAAATGAATTTCTCAGCAGAAAGTCTCACCTTTAGAGCTGGACTCTGCTATCTGTAGAGCAATGCTATACGAGTTGACAGCAAAGGCATAATCCCCCCGCTGATAGTGAACATTGCCCCTCTCTCTTTTGTGGCTGGCTAGGGCAATCTTTTCTACAGGGGGCAGCATTTCCAGGTCTGGAGCATCTGTAGCTTCTTTTAGTTCCACTTCTAGGGATAACTCAGCATTTGAAGGAACCTCAGGTTCAAAACTGGAAGCGGGAAGAAAAAGAGTTAAGTCTGGGAGACATCAATCACTGTAGCACTTACAAAGACATTTTTAAATGAGAGATGACTTATATATTTCACCTTTTTTGAAGTCATGAATTTTATCTTTAAAATGAAACCACCAGTCTCTTAACATCTAAGCATTTAATATAAATGCATGTCCCTACCTTCCCTGAACACCATATGCGTATTTTGCATCAGTCTGTATCAGTGCTTTTTCTCCCAACTCCATGAGCTGCACAGCGAGATCCAGAGTCTGAAAGTAAAACAACCATTGCAATTACAAAGAATAAAAAAAACAGCTGATTTAGAATTTAGTGGTAAATCTTAAAACAGCCCAATAAATGTGTGGTGTTCAGGTCAGACTGTTCATTTTACCTGAATGACATCTCCATCTCCAAGAGTAAACGAGAGACCTGGCTGCTCCTCCACAAGTGTCCCATCTTTCAGGCATGTTTTAAGATTAATTTTTACATTTTGTCCTTTCTGTGGTCGACTGTCTCTCCCTTCACCTGCCTCCAAGACTTTTTTCATTAGCTGGCCATTACCTAGACACACATGCATTCATATTATTTTCATTTCACATCAGTGGATATGAGTACAGAACCTCTCTGTCAGCAATACAAACTTTTTCACAACAGCATCTTGTGAAGGATGTAACCAGAAACAATCTGAATTTGTTTATTTGTAGCATACCTAATACGTCCAGCCATTCATCCTCTGGGACTGGAGGGTCTGTGAGTGCATTTTCCTTTTTCGACTCATCTGTGGGATTCCTTTTCCCACCACCAGCATCTTCTAGGGGAGGGGGGTCGTCGTCAATGTCTTCTTCATCCAAAACCTCAAAGTCTTCCCCGCTGTCCAACAACGAGGGTCGTCCATTTGTCTTCGCCGACGACGGACTGTCGTGGCTTTCAGAGACGTCCATGGTTTCCTCTTTATCTGTCATTGGCAGGGCACACTGGGGAGAGAGTTTAATTATCAGAAACGAAACCTTGTTGATATTGTTCACGAGGACAATAGCATAGCAACGATCCAAAAACTGAGTACTTGGTTAAGTGACATTGGTCCATGTACAGAACGAATTTGCTTTCACCTTACCAGCCACTATTTGATGTTTTATCTATACAATATACAATAATGACCACACACCACGCGTTTCCTGGTGCTTCCGACAAGTTGTCCCACCGCTTTCTTAGAAAGCTTCTGGAAAGCTAACCGACATTAGCCAAGGAAGTTCACATTAGCCAACTAGCATTAGCTGTAATCTGGGAAGCAAGCTAATGCAAGTGAACACAACTAACTGTTTCCATCTCGTCCTGCATTTAAACCCTGCTTACATCGACATTAGATAAAGTTACTTCGTCAGAGTGTGATGTATTCTGAGCTCATTTATCAAAAATAAACAGTACATTACCTTCTGACACTATCTCTGCAGAGCCTTGTTTTGATCCTGTACAATCTTCCTCTGAGTCCCAGTACTGAAGTCGGTGTGCGTTTGGAACTGGATACACAGATAGTAACCCAATGAGCCGGGGGACACACAACATGAAACTGACTTCGTTGAAGATCTAGCTTCTCCGACCAGCCGCTTCCTGTTAACCTTGAGCTGCTGCATTGCTAATAGACCTGTCATGCATGTACACGTTTGACCTCAGGGCTGCAACTTATAGTATTCATGTAGAAAATGTAGATGTTTTACTTTCCACATTCATTCCCTCAGAGGATCAGAAGCCAATATAAGAATCCAAATATATTTTTAATTTTTTTTTTGTCGTTTTGTATCTTTCTCAAGTATACAAATGAACCAATACCACAGTCTGTTATGGTGGATTTATAAATGAAAAACAGTGCAATCCCGTCCTGTCCAACCAACTTATGTATTTCAAGGTTAAATCTTGCCTCCCAGATTTCTATGCTTTACCTAAAATGATATAAAAGGTGTCAAAAAAGTCTCTTTACAATTTAAAAAACATATCAAAATGGCAATTGATGAGATACCTGAATGAGAATTGTTTGATTTACTCAGTAGTGATCAAAAATTCTTATCACACTGAATTTATGAATATCAAGCATCCTGTTACTGAAAAAAAAAGCTCTGTTTAATGAACTCCCCCAAAATTGGCCGCTCCTTAAGAAAAGGCATGTCATGATTTATAGAAACAAAAGCAGATATATGCAGACTCAGCAAAAGTGCAAAACTGAGTATGGAAGAGATCCACTGTCAGGCCTGTGAATTTATGCATGACACAAGAAATTAGTGGAGAATGGAGGGGTAGATGACCGAGAACATCTGAGGAAAACATTAATAATGTAAGAAATGCTTCTTACATGAATTTCTTAAATTGTAAAGAGACGCTATGGACACCCTGTATGATGAAGGCTTATGTGATCTGTTCCTGTATTGTTAGGACCGAAAAGCTAAATAGAAGAGAGTCAAACAACAAGGAAAAATCAAATGACATTTATTATTGATGCATTGTTTCTTTTTTGATAAGCAAATTATCTGTTTTTCTTTCAGTCTAAAGAAACTTTACAATATAAAGAAACATACAAAGAACATTTTTATTACCTACACAAGACACCTAAGTCCCTAAGACAAGATTTTGAACTATCCTACCATGTAAATACAAAGCAAACCCAAGAGACAGACTGCTTCATATTGAATACTGCCGTGTCATCAGAAAGGACCATGAACGGTACAGGAGAATCATTAATTTCCCGTTCCCCTGAAATTCCTCACCCCTCCCCGACTCAACATAACCACCCCACCAGCAAATCTTTCTAATGGTACAGTATTATACATCACAATAGAAGTACAGAGATGGCCAACGATCAATATACACAGAGGACTGAGAGAGGATCAGTGAGAGAGCTTCAATCTATACAATAACAGGAGCGAAATAGCAAAGGACACAGTTTCTTTTCGATCTATTCATCATTTAAAACGAGGTTCTTAGAAGTATTTTTACCTTTTTAATTTTTTACTTAAATTGATAAAAATCCTTCATATTAAAAACTGCAGTAAGAGGTCACATGTTTTTAGTGAGAAGTTGCCCTTTGGAAAAATCTGTCAAATGATTATTCAAAGCCAATAGTAACATGTAACTGACACATCAGGAGAAAAGAGCAGAGTGAGGACGCCACAGTTAGTTTGCTCCTCTCTGTCCTGTCCTCTCCCTGTCCTATCCTCCCCACCATACAAGTCTGTAGCAAACAGTCTGCATTTATTGTGTAACTGTATTCTATACATTTTCATGGAAATTTAGCCACACGAGCCAAATAGTCAGCGCATCCGTTCTCTATGAAAAACATGGACAGATTTATTTATAATTTACTTTCAGCTGTATTCATTGGTAGTGACTGACATATCAAAACATGTCAATGATATCAAAATGCATTTTACAGTATGTACAAAAAAAAAAGTCAAAGACAAGAGGGGGAGAAGCATTAGGGGTATAGAGAGAGGATGAAGGTGTGTGTCACTGTGTGTCACTACATTAAAGGAGCACTGGAGAGAGAGTGTTTCCCCCCAAGCCACCCATAGCAAATTCCTGGAGATATCCCTGTTAGGTACAATCTGTTCACATTGATATCAGAAAATTGATAAATACATCACCATCACCCATAGAGGCTACAATGGTTGTTAAATTATTGGTGGTTCGAGAGAAATGCTGCAGTGTGATACCAAGAGAAATTATTTATCCATAAGCAACAGTGACTGAGAGCAAACAGAGAAACAAATTAAATAGCATGATATGTAACTAAGCTTTTTTGTGTGTGCAGATTCTATGGGCTTTCTTTTTCACAAGAATATATTTCAAATAAAAACAATCTGCTGAAAACAATCCACAGAAGTGGATATTCATCCATCACAAAAATGTCCCATTACTGTTCCTTTTCTTTCAGGGGTTGCTGCAGAGTCAGTTTACCCTGTGGTGCATCACTCTGCTCCAATCACCTAACTGCAACCTCACAATGACCAGGATCCACTATCCTATTTGCGTAGGACTCCCAGGTGGAGCTGGTCGATGTGAGTTCCAAGGATGCAGTAATTCAGTCCATCTTGTCTGGTTATCTTACAGGACCCCAAACCCAAAGAAATGACTGTATTTGAAGTCCTACAATATCTCCTGAGTCCAAAAGGAGACATCACAGTTAGGCCAGAATGAATCCTGGGAGGGAAACTCAACCATGAGGTTGAAATCAAACAAGATGATGAAAGGTAAGGAACCACTTTCAGGATTCACAGAAAACTTGTAAATAACAAACAATAAAAACAACCACAATAAAAGCATGATGAGTTGTATATATAAACACAAGAACAAATCTACAGAGGAGATGCTCTCTCCCTTTGTATGTAACTGACTGAGAACTGGCACCTTTCTCACAACTATTACAGGTTTCCAATGTAAAAGCATACATTACTGTGAGTATGGGGCTTTTTAAGACAAAATAGCAACACCATTCAGGTGCATCAGCCACATTCTGCCAGATACAATTACCCTCCCAGAACGCTGTTTGAGCTTGAGTTCAAACTGAAATTTTTCCAAATGGTGCTTTAAACATCCATATGACAGAGATTCAAGCTGCGAGTAAAGATGAGGTTAAAAGGGGAGGTACGTGAAGTGAGATCGACTGACACAAAAACAAAACATACAAGACGATCTAAAATCATGTAAACAGAAAATTATTGTGCATTTTTGAATGTGTGCTTATTCTGTCATTGTTGATGCTGCTGCTGAGATAAAATGTGCCCTTTACAGGAAATCATAACTACATTAGTAGAATAAATCAATTATGAAACTTATAACAATAATATTATCATAATAAAACAAAATACAAACATTTACTGAAAACCATTTTTGTCCTAAAAAAACCTCTATCAGTTCATCCTTTTTTATTTTTGTATCATTCCCGTCAAAGGAGCAGAGTTTCTGAATGAGAGTTTTCAGCCTCTGTCAGTCAACAACTGCATTCCCACATAAGTTATAGCCAGCATGATACAAAGGTGTGGTGGTAGATGCAGTGGAACATCTTGACTGGGTTTGAATGCCGTCCATGGTTTTGGAGCAATTTCAGACCCTTTCTGTCCTAGGAGCCCGGTTGAGACCCAGCAGACGAGGAGAGATGAAGACAAAAAGGCTCTTCCTGTTGCTTGGAGGCCTTTTCATGTTCTCACGCCCATTTTACAGGCATTGGGATGGGGGGCCTTGAGGGGAGTCCTGCTTTCCAGGGACATCCCCAGGGGCTGGGTGGCACAGCACACCGTCCACGAGAGGGTGGAGGAGGAAGGGAGAGAGAGTAGGGTAATGCAAGACGCACCAGAGGTGGATGGGAGAGGGGGATCGGGGTAAGGGGAGGAGAAATAAAATAAAATAAAATAAAAGATAAAAAAAAATCACACACTCATCGTCATGTTGGGTGAATACTGTAAAGAGAGAAAAAAGAGAGAGGGAGGGGGGAAAGAGAAGCCAAAACTACGTTAAAATTCTTATACTTCCCAGTACAAGATAACAGCAGTTCAGTTAACTTAACTTGCATTAATGCCTTCTGCAGCATACATTACACGTTACTATTAACTATTTCTGACTATCTTAATATGTCAGTCAACCAGCAGCAAGCAAAGCAGAGCTCAGCCCAAGGAGAAAATGTTAAGGAGTGTCAGATCACAGTGAAGATAAAAACATGTCAGTCTCATATTAATCCCTGTATGACAATCTCTCCATGCATCAGAGAAAGCATATGATGTGATTTGTTTTCATGCTGGTGTTTATTCATGCTGTGTTGGGAGAAGCTGAGAAAACTAAGAACAAAAAGAGCTCTTTTAGAGGCCAGGTTTCACGGTGAGCTGAACAGAGCAAGGCAAGTTTTGCAAAGACATTTTAAGTAGGTGTGTTAAAAGCTTGTCTTGTTTCTTTTTCTTGATACATGTTAAGATGAGCTCTGGGATTTTATTCTGACATGAAGTGTTTTTGATTTCTTTCACAGCTCAACATAAGCTGTCTTTGTGAAATATTGTAATGACATATCTCAAAAGCCACAAATACAACTGAACTCACAACTGAAGTCTATATCAAATTTGAACTGTTTTGAGCAAAATGTTAGAAGTGATGTTTATGTGAGGTTTGATTTGAGCAATATGTTGAAATTTTTTTTTTTTTAAAACAGTGTGAATTTACTATGGACAGTTCATTCTGTAATTCAATTTCAGATATGATAGAGCACATACAATAGCATAATTTTCTTTTGGTTTTGTAATTCTGCTACTTCCACTCGCTGATGAGACAGATGGAAGCAATTTCATGTATAACTCTACCTTGTCACAGCTAAACTGGACTTTACACAGCCTCCTCGTATTCCCAACTTAAGTTTGAATACATTTCATTGGTACTCACACTTTCACTTTGGAATGGGTTTAAAAAGTTGCCTGCCATCTCGCCGTCGTCCCGCGGAGTACCCGGAGGATTGTTCATGCCCGCCATGTTGTTGGGAGAATTCTAAACACAGGTGATGAACAACAATAAGAACACAAATCTCCCTACACAGACAATAATATACTAATATCCAGACATTTAAGTCTTACCTTTGGCAACCCATCCATGTCACCGGAGCCTACAATCAGAAACAGGAAAGGGAAAACATGAATCTTAACTGGGTAACCGTTATTCAATCCTAAGCTGCTAGTCCAACATCTGTTTAGGATATCCAGTACATGTACAGTCTTCCCTCTCACTTATAATGGCTTTTAATTAAGCTATTGGTTCCAGATACAGATGAGAACACACTCGCTGGCTTCAATGATCCATCTACAGGATCAATTGGACTCCTCTCTGCCCCACTAATTTTTTTAAGCTTTGTTCAACACACATGGAACAAGAACACTTCCCCTACAGACCATAAGAGGGCAGAGTCTTGCCTCTAAAGTTCTTAAAAAACTCAAGAGTCTGTATGCAACATTCTTTGCTCACACTTCAGTCTCTTTATGGCTACTCACCTAGTGATCCATTCATATGATGCTGCTCCATAGCACCCATTCCACCCATGGGCCCATCAGGACCTGGTCCCATTGGGAACTACAGAAAAAACATGCAATTAATAAGGGTTGGAACATTTTCAAAAAGGCACTGAAGTTTTTTTCAGTGTAGTTTGAAACTGCACAACGTAACATTACTCACATTAGGTCTATTTCCACCAGGACCAATAGGATTCATCATTGTGTAGATGTTCTCGCTTGAGTTTGTTGAGTCTGTGAGTAGAGAATATTTATATATTCACAATCAGAATTTTGTAAAGCCGCCAGAAATATTCACAGACAAGCTTTGGCACAGTCCATTTTTATATCTTGTAACTATTTGTCCTGGAAAAAGTAAAACAGACACTGGGATTGGGTTAAGGGATGTGACTGACTGGAAAATGACAAGCTAAATTTTACAGGATAGACTGTAGTGGCTCTGTCTTTCTTGTGTAGTGTGGTCAGCCACAGCCTGGACATGGTCTCATTTCTGCTGCACAGGATAAAGACTACTTGTGTGCTACTTTAAGTGCCAGACCACAATGTCAGTGAATCTTTCCATCAATCATTCTACACCTTGCTTTCTACAATGTGCAATAAAAGAATCCTATCATCTCCGATGCCCACAATCAGGAGATAAGACCAGGTATTTATGACACCCTGGCAACTTGGCAACATAGCAACAAACAGCACCCACTGCCACTCTCCCGTCTGTCTGTCCTGAAAGGATTCAGTGATGAAGTGACCTGGATATGACATTTCAGGTAAAGCGTTGGAGGTGGAGGACTGAGAAAAAGCAGGAGAAAGTAACAGCAACAGTTTGAAACAGTGAAGAGGAGATGGATATAGTAAAGTGGAGGGGAGATCTTGCCTGTTAATCTCCCTGACTGCAGCTTGTGTTGTCGTGACAGGAGGAGGGGGGCAATACTGAGTGGGAAGTGTGAATTTTTGTTGGAGGTTTGTGTGCATGCACATATGTGTGTATGTGTAAGCACAGTCTTGGCGACTGTGGTGGAAATACATTTTCCACTCCTTGTGTATGTGTGAGCAGGAGCATTTTGTGCTAGAGGTTTCCCAGGCAACATATCACAATGGAGGTAGGTATATAAATAATTAATAATGGACACAAAAAGAAGCTCTCCGCAAGCCAACAGAAGCAGAACATCTACAAGACATCATCCAGCACTGTTTTTTCCACAGTGGTTCTAGTTTGATGGGTCAAAGCTGAGATAGATCACTCATTTGATACAGAACATGTCCCTGCTTCTGTTAAACATCACCCCAACAGTGGACAGAGACAACCAACAACATAATTGTTTTTCCACAATGGACCTAAAGTGGAAATACTGACAACAAATGTGATACCTGACCACACTACAGCATCTGTGGCACATAAAAAGACTACATGAAAAGATGGACAACATGACAGCCCCCCAAGAACGAAGGCAATCTTTTCAAAGCTCCTCCTACAGCCTGTCTGTAGCACAGCTGTGAGTTGAATCAGAGAATGAATTCATATACGAGGATAAAATTATATACACATCTGCACAGCATTATTTATTTATTTAATTTGTATTGACTGCCTAAATGTACGTACTGCTCTCTGCTTTTGTACTTATTCTTTATTCATTCCAGTGCTTGTTTTATTACCTCTATCGCATTTATTTTCTTACAGCTGTATCGTATTAAGAGCTGTGGTGACAACAAATTTACTCCCTGGGAATAATAATCTATTTCTGATTCTGATTCTGATAATGACAGTATATTACAAACTTGATTTCACCACTAGATGTCCCTGTTGTTATCTGCACCAAAAAGTTACTATATCTCTATCACTATTTTGATTACTTATACATTGCTGTTTTTTGATAAGCACTAGTTACAACCTAAACATCCATTAGCTTGTTTAATAAATCAATGATGCATTAAAAAAAACAAAAAAAGCCTTTCTCTTTATGGAGTTACAAGTTTAGATGTATCTTTCTGCGTGAAACTGACATAAGGTGCTGTTATCTATTGTCCCAAAGTATTTTTGCCAAGAGGAAGTTAAATGATTTTTAGTGAGTAAAAGGGGTCAAAGATACTGCTTCATCAACTTATTTCTACTACCCAGACTTGGAAAAACACCACTGGGGTGACACATCAGCCTTGATTGTAGAAGTGTTTTGGCTTCACTTTTGGACAGTGTGTGCAAGGTAAAGAAACATGGGCCACCCCTCTATATAGTAGAAGCTCAAATGTTGATTTGGGTAAAGTGACATTTTACATCACTTTTCAATGATTTACACTCCCAAAACAGCCATAAGCACTTCCTTTCTGCTTATTTCACATGCTCTCTCTGCCTGTTTCTCTCAAAGAGATGCACGTATCCAACAGAGATCAGGTTTTCGTGTCTCTCAGACACAGCCTTTCTTCACTGAACACTGGATAAAAGTAAAAACCAGAAAGGAAACTGAAGAGCATTACTCACCTCCAGGGCTCGGCATGATGGGAGTTCCTGGTGGGCCGCCTCCCCCTGGAGGGCCCTGAGGGGGTGAAGAGAGAAAGAGAAATGAGCACTGAGTGCACTTCAGATGGCAGCATGCCTGTTACATATCACTGCATGACAGGTAATTTATGGCCCGTGGTCGAACACGAGTCCATGACGGGACACTTACCACATACAACGGACCTCTACTTCTACTTATTCGATAGACGTCTCTCTTATCTGGGCTCCACTTTGTTTTGTACTCTGTCAATAGTATTTGTGTGAGTCAGTACATCCGCTATCTCTATACTCTCTCACACTGAGTGACTCAACCACAACCCCAAGCCGGTACCTGGAGAAGGTGGTCCTGGGGACCCCTTAGTCTCTATAAATTATGAAATTGTTGGCACAAAAGGCATTTGACATGACAAAGCAAATATTTTCAACAGGAAAGAAGCAACAAAGGCAAGTTCAGCTGCTATTAACCAATCAAATATTGCTTTGATAGTTTAGACCAAGTCGCAACCTTTATTTGGCAAACTGTCTCCACTTCACAGCAACTGATTTGTTCAGTAAAGTGTTCTTGAAATAATGAAAACAAACAGAAAAATGACAATCACAAGCTTTTAAATACTCAAAAGGAACAAAAACCCAGAACCTTATTTCAGTAAGCAAAAATAAAACAAAGAAGAAGAAAATTAAGAGGGAATTCATTGCAGCCAGATAAGGCAGCTGACTTAAGCCGTGTTCTGCTCCTACAGCAAACACATGCTTAACAAGTAATCTGGCAACAATGTTAAAATGTCCCTGTCATATACTTCCTTTTAAAAACAATGCTTCCTTGTTTGGTTGTGGAAAAGTTCAAATTCTAATAAAAACTCTCTGGTTTGCTGATTGTTACTTATGCCAGCACTCAAACTAAAGAAGACTGCACTTTTGAGATTTCAGCAACAAAACATTAGAACTGCTTCCTGCTGAAACTCAGCCTGAACATTTATTGAAATCAGCCAAAGACCTATTATATATTTGTTATATATTATATATTTGTGTATATTTGTTAAACCTTTCCTTTGTCTATCTATCTCTCCTTTTTTGTAAATGTCACCATCAACCATCTGTTTTGAACTCTGATTTGGCTTTCACTTTTTATATGTAATTTTACTACCTTACTCCTATACTATTATCATTTCATTCAGCAAAAATTTATGTTTTGCATAAGGCTGCTACGTCAAGAGTATTCAAATAAAAGTAATTTAAGTTGAAAGTAGAACTTCAAAAAATACCCCCCTCAAAAAAAAAAATAGGACCTTAACTTTTGTTTTTCAACATATAATTTCCCTTCAAATTGTAATGTTTTTCTTTGGGGACCGTTAACCTTATTTCAATAGGACAGTTACAAAGAGATAGTACAGTAGTAGATATTGTGCATCAAACAGCATCAGGGTCAGGGGTCAATCGCCAACCAGAGTGATGTCAACTGTAGCCTCTGTACATTGGTCCCCTGCAATACCAACTGAGCCAAACCAGCACACCTTGGCTTGTCCCCTGCAGAAGAAAGAATTAGTGTTTGTTTATTTAATGTACTCACATGTTCATGCCAGGCATCCCTGGCCCCATCGAGTTTGGAGGTGGCCTCATCCCTCCGCCATAGTTCTATAAAGAAAAAACAAACAAACAAACAGTCGGCATGCTGTCTCACTCCTGCTCCATCTAAATTTTTGAATTATAATGAAGGTCAGTGACAATATTGTGTTTTACTAACTACTGATTATTTATACAATGTATGGGCTGTGTGTGCTTGTGTGAAACTGTACATTGTGTGTCTCTATATGTGCATGCTCCCAACTGTGTGTTTGCATGTTTTTGTGGCTTCCCAGCAGGCGGGCTTGGCACACTTACAAGTCTGTACTTGAAAATGTATGTGCATTAGCCTGTGTGTGTGTGTGTGTGTGTGTGTGTGTGTGAGTGTGTGTGTGTGTGTGTGTGAGAGAGAGAGAGATAGATATAGAGAAAGGAGAGAGTAAGGGGGCAGGCCAGAGAGCAGCTTCACTCAGAGGAAGAGTTTTGTTCAGCAGACGATTACACTTGTCGAGCAGATGCCACACCAGCTGCTGGTGTGCTTGCTGCCAAAGTCACAGAGCCAGGGTGGCACAGAGAGGGGCCGAGGGGAATATGGGGGAGAAAGTGTGTGTGTGTGTGTCTGTGTGAGGTGATACTGGAAGGAGGGAATGGGAGTTGGTTAGGTGTAGAATGAAGCAGTTGGCTGGTAATGGTAATTCAAAGGGAACACTGTTGTTTAAGCATCTTATGTATTACACTGAATCACTGCGACAAAACTGCAAGTGATAAAAGGAAACAGTGCCCAACTTGGCACCAGTTTGGGTTAAATGTGTTGGTGACGGCTTGCTCAGGGCAGCCAGAGTTTTCTGCCTTTGTTTGGGAGTCAGCAAGTACGATTTAACATGTAGAATGGGTAATGCTGGCAATGGGTGAACTCTGGTTTTATCCAAGCTAATCATAACAATGCTTCTGATATTTAGCAGCAAAGCTACAAGGTTTTCACCCACATATTCTCTACAGCAGGGAATTATTGTATGGTGTATGCGTCAGCTGCTGATTTTATATCACAAACATTATCACTAAAGACCTGAATTTTTAGCAACCAGACATTGTTTTGGTCCATAAACTGAGAAACCAAGAACCAAATCTGTCCATTTGGCAGCTGCTGAATTAGTGCTGTAGGACATCCCAGCTGTCCTGACTAGACTGAGTAACAGAAGTGGTACCTACCTGTGGGCCCATGCCTCCCATTCCTCGAGGGGGGTTCATTCTCATTGGACCTCCCATGTTTGGATGTCCTTTAATGGCACACAAACAAACACACACACACGGGCATGAAGTAGCTCGTTAGAACAGCAGTCCTATTTGATCAATGATAATTCCATGAATGAGGAGAAAGCATTCTTGTTCAGAGGCCAATATGATATTGCTCTGCAAAATGGAAAAGTGCAGCTTCTCTAAAATAACACCACTTGTTTGTCAATACCTTGAGGTCTGGTGGGGTCCAAGCTATTTGGCAGGAGAGGCTGTGACCCAGGAATGCTCCCAGGAGGCTGATTTGGCATGCGGAGTGAGGGCCTGGGGCCGCCAGGGTACCGGGGAGACATGAATGGCTGCAGGAAGGATATGAGAGGGGTGATGATTACCAAGAAAACAAAACTGAAGCTGCATGGCATATCATATCTTAATGAAATGAAACCTACTGTCTAATTATGTGTTAAATCATCTTATTCAGTAATAACTGGACTAATCGTGTGTTAACTTTGTCTACATATAACTACTTCTTAAATTATTAGCTGACAGTGTTTAACATTTGATTCTGTACAGACATAACTCTATTACAATGGTAAATACTTGTCAACAGCAGGGAGGACCCCAACCCTTTGGAGGAGCCTAGCACATTTACCAACTTTACAATTTCACCTCTTCCTGTTGACTAGGTGGCAAAAATATAAGCTTCCAACAGCAGTGATAAACAACAAAATGTTTAGGGAGCACAAAACTTAAGTTAATTGGTCAAAAGCAGAGGAAAAATGATAATGTTATGCTTTATAAGTGAATGCAGCAAAAGTAATGCAACCGAAGGACACTATGAGAGATACAATGCTCTGATTGTAATTCACAGCAATGACTGAAGTGTACATGGACCACCAGGTCACTGCCATTATTACCTCAGGAAACAGTTGTATGTCTCCTTTTATTTTGAGGTTGAGGTTGAGGCTTCTTTTTTCAGTCAAATTGTATGTTTTGATATTAACAACAACAATATTCACATAATCTGCCTACATATGAGATCTACATTTATTCAAGTCATACAAATCTGCGACTGAGAGGAAAATTCTTTAGGGTCATATGAGAGAGAATATCAGAGAACACTCTTTCAGATGTTATCACAATGATACTTGTTTCAAAGGGAGCTTTCTGAATCTAACTGTACACAACCTGACTAGTTTTAAGATGTTCTCTTTGTAAGTCAGCAGGGGGAGCTATTGTGTTAAAGAACAATGCGCTATAGCAGTTTTGCCCAATTTACCAAGGAGGAGGAACTTGCAATAAGTTTTGGAAAGTAAGAGCTCAGGTATTTCAATCTATTAGGATAAAGGTAAATGAGGACAGATAAGAAAAGAGAAAAATGCTGGATAGGAGGAACTTTATGGGGGATATGAAGGTGAAATAGAAAAAAATGATAATAAAAACATGACAAAGTAGGGAGGACTGTTTTTCATTTTAATTTTTTTGCTGGTTTTGTGCAGATGGGCATGTGCAGCGCATTTTCTTAATGTGTTGTCACAACCAGCCACAGTGCTACAAAAACGCAGTCTCAAAAGCCAGCTGTATAACAGAAAACAAAGGCACCATTCACATAGATGTTTCAGCAAAGCATGAGCAAAAACTGAGATGCACACGCACTATCCAAATCCAGCACACTACTAGTGAATAATGTAAAGCCCTACAGACACATGGTTGTCAGCGTTACCCATGATGGTGTGCTGCTGCTACCACAAACACACGTACACAACCAAAAGGCTATGTTTCAGTTTCAAATGATGGAAATTAATTCCAAACTCATTCCAACAATCTAAGCGTCAGAGGTAACACACTGATCTGAATGTTGATTGTGTAACAGTTACGTGTTTTGGTCACAAAGCATGAACAGCAGAATGTTGCTCATATTATCATCTTCACGCAGAGATAAGAGCAGACAGCACAAGTACAACAGGAGTGGGGATCACAGTGGTAATTATGCATGTGTATGTATGTGTGTGTATAAGTGTTTGGGGCAAGTGTAACTGAAGTTATATAATCCTAGTTATGCCTTAAAGAAGAGAATGACTGTTCCCCTATTTCCTATCTACCTTGTCTTCCTCCCTCTCCTCCTTTGACCATGTTACGGTGGGTTTGTGCACGAAGAGCCGTACCATGTCAGGCTCTGCTGCAATATTAATGCTCTATTGATGGACTATGGGATGGTGAGTGCAGGGCTGACGGAGAGAGGAGGCCCTCCAGATGCACCTTCTGCTTCTTACAGCTGGGCCAACACAGCTAAATTATTCATCCAGCCAACCATCATGGATGCTGCCTGTCCTGCCTGTTAGCACAACAAGAGACCCGCGTGCTGGGTGTGCTGTTGTTGTGCAAGTGAGTGAGTGAGCAAGTAGACTCACAAGGGACAAAGACACAGCAGAAGGGAAAAGAGAAAATATTTGCGTCTCACCTGTCCATGAGGCCCCATCATGGGGTTGCTGGGGTTGTGTGGGGGAGGCTGCGTGTGAGGTGAAGGCTGAGATCCTGGAGGACCCTGGTGGATAAAGTTCAAAATAAGTATCAATTATGTGTTCAGAAAATGTATTTAGTGTTGTTTAAACCTGCCAGGAAAGCTAAATATGCTCAGCATACATTATTTAGCACATTACAACACCCTTTTCCAGAGTAGCCCTGCTGATTTCACTTTAAGAGGACAAAACATTCAGAGGCTTAACAAAAAAAAAATCCTTTCACTTAACATGTCAATGCATTTCATCCAATTCAGGGTTTGTACGCTACTTATCAATAATATCCATACCCATACAAATTAATGCAAGATGACTTTTTAAATTTCTATCGCCCATGGATTTCAAAAGTATTTCCATTACCCACTTCTAAAAGCAATTTCTCTGTGACCAGTTTTCACAGCAAGGAGCAAAATGCCTGTATGCTTATCTCAGGTGGCAGATTAAACTTAGAAGTGACAGGTGATATGTTGATTTGATATTTTGACCCTTGACTTGTCAGGTGAGGATTTGTCACTCAACTACAGAGTAGTGTAGTTTTTCCTCAATCACTGTACTAGTAGGAAGCAGAAAGATACCGTAGCCTAGGGCTGGGCAATACGGAGAAAAAAAGATCACATTATATATTCAATATATTTTATATCATATAATTTTTCACATCATCTGATCGCCATTATTGTCACCATTTTGTGTGTTATTTTTAAACTGTTAGTTTTAAAGCATCTGAACTGAAAACTAAAGAAACTTGAGATTAGTTCAACATTTTATTAACATACAAAGCAAATAAGAAAACAACAATTTTTGCAGGTATGCAAGACCCAAAATAAACACATTGCCCCCTCGGGAACAATGAAGACTCCTTAAAATGTAAACATTACCATTATCAAAATAAACTGCTTGGCATGAATTTCTCTACCCGCAGCCCCACATTTAGCTCCACATTTGGTTCTCCAGTTTACTTTTCTCACAACTTGCAAACAGAAGTGGAGCAGGAAAAGGTCCACTCTGATTGGCTGTTAGCAAACACATTTCCTCCATGTTTGATCGATTGAATATGCTCACAGCTGATCACCATAATTAAGCTGAAATTTATCACAAATTTGGATCATATAATTGCCTATTGTAGCCTCTCAACTATGGTGTGCCAAAAGGACCAAAATAGTGCAGAACTAAATACCCCTTTTTACACGACAAAACCCTAAACCCACCCCTGAGAAGAGACTGAGTGAATGCCAACTTAGTGAGTGAAGACTCAGTTATCAGCAAATATTCTACAACATAAAACTTAGGTATCTTTTATTCAATTGAGAGGTATTATTGCAATTAATTAATTAATTAATTGATATTATTATAACTATTTCACTTTTATTACAAGTGTTATGATCATTTGGAAAGAGAGGGGGTACAATATGCACAAAATCATGCGGGGGCCAGAAACTGATACTCAAATGGCTGGAGCCTCAATACATGAACCTGCTCCTCTATCTCAGCTAGACCGGCATCCCACAATTCAGCGTTTCGTTTCTTCGCTCCAGATGGCAGGAGAAGCTAAGTGCAGGCTTACTTGCCATTATGCTCATTATATAATTACATCATGTCTAATCTAAAGCACTACAGTGAAACTATCACATTCGTTCAGTTACACTATAAGAAAGCTTTGTAGCAAGACTTGACATTTATATTTGGAGTGGCCCACATTGATTTTCACACAGAAGGTTTTTTAATTGCCAGGATGAGGTCAAGCCAATTCAAGATGTCTAGACATTAAATTGCCTGTTTTACCACAATTTTACGGCGAGATCTCCAAATTCACTTTGACAGCAAAGCTGCTCTGTGGTCTGAAGCCATGGCCAAAGCAAGCTTTATCTTGGATTTTTCACTCTACATTGGACTGCCAGATATTTGAACCCAATCAAACATAATTGTAGCAAAACAGAGAAAAATGTTTAAAGAAATGAAGTCATTCAGTCTGAAGTTGTGTTTCAGTTAGCTCTATGTGAGTTACAGTTCTGCTCTAGGAGTGAATGATACCTCTCTGAAGTTAATCTCTCAGAGCAAACACTACTTTGAGCACATCAAAGTGCAAAAAGAATCAAGGGTCTGGGTGAACTTTGACCTCTTTGTCTTTTCTGCAGTCACCTCATCTGACTCGTGCAGCAGCTGCTTCAGCAGGGTTCTCTTACTACCTGAACATCAATACTGCGAGAGAGAGGACCACCCACTGCCAGAGCGGGCTTATCAAGCAGGCTGCCAGAGCCTCCGTCAAGCTCTCTGCTATCAGGTAACATTACAGGTGTGTGTACGAGTGTGTCTCTGAGTGTTTTTGTGCTGGGAAACTCAGTAACAACAACTGCGAATAAGAAATCTGCTTCTTTTTCATCGGTGAAAGCTGGCTCTTCTTCTCTCTGGTGTGGAGTGTGTGCTGGCTTAAATGTGTGTGTGCGTGTTAAGTGTGTGAGTTGTTTTGAAGTAGGCTGCTACTTCAACAGGTGTGTATCTGACATCACAGTGAAAAGCTAAAGGATTAGGGGATTAACCACATGAAATATAATCTTAAACACACAGATGCGCACACACATACACACACATAAAGAGAGAAAAAGAGAGAGAGAGAGAGAGACATGCCCTATTTAAATATTTGCACTCATTTTTCAGTGCAAACACACAAAGGTAAGGCTAGAACTGATTACTTCTTGTTTGATTTTACCTCTGTTCTCTGATATGTGCACTGATAAATTAAGTTAAAAGTTAATGAAATGAATGCACTTATTACCTGACTTTCTGTGTAATTACTAGGGTATATCAAAAGCTTGAAGTCTGAGTGGTCAAAGTTGCACAAGAACAATGATTAAATCTCAACAACAATAGCAACAGTCATACCAACTTTATCTTTAAAGAGGAGTTTGGTTTATTTCATATTTAAAGTTGCATCATGGAAATCCCCTTAGGGCAAGACAAGACCCCTCTGCTCAGTGTCAGAGTTCTGCTAGCCCTGTTAGGATTCGCAAGTCCATAACCACCCACGCACTTTGACTCATGTCTGACACAGAGACATAGCTAATGTACTGTTGTTTTGAAATTTAATTTTACTCAATTTGATGTGAAAAAGAAAAAAAAATCCATGTTTCTAAAAAATTCTGATCACTCATGTTCAAATGAATTCAATGTTAACAAATGTAAACTCTTAGGGAAAATACAAACAATTTGACAGTTTAATAAGCCAGAACCAGCGTATAATCATGATGTATTGATACACTTAACTTACAGGATGAATCATAATGCTATAGGTTTACCATATAAATGCTTCTGGAATCGATAGAATGAAAATCAAAAATCAAAAATGTTCAATGTTAAGGAACCCCCAAAAAGAGGTTGACATCTAGATTGACATCTAGATGAAGAGTACAGTGAAAGAGATAGTTCACTGTTTTGTTGGATCTTGCCCAACATTTCCACATTAAGTGGGTTCTACATTACATACTTCATGTTGAATTGCTAAGCCACAACCTTCAGATGAAAACTGAAAGTAAGAATTGTTTCCAGATGTATTTATCAACAAGAAACATGCATGTACATTCTTTACAGTCCTGGGCCAATAGCAGTTATAACAACTGAAGAACAAAAAGAGCCATCTTTGACTCTTAACTTTTAAATATACTGTATATAATAAAAAAATGGAAACAATTAAAAAAAAAGAAGCTAAATAAGGAATAATAATTAAAAAAAAATTCAATAACCTCAAGGAAAAATGGACCTTATCCAACAGTCTTACACTTAAGGCATGTGTATGTAAAATATTTGACACAACAGATCCTGGGTCGGCAAATATTTGCAGGTTCATGATGTCTGAAATTGCGGTATTGATCAGAAAACTTTAAATTGGTCAGCCCTATTGGCCACGAGAGTCCAGACCTTAACCCCATTGAGAATCTTTGGGATGTGTTGGAGAAGGCTTAATGCAGTGGTCAGACTCTTCCATCATCAATACAAGATCTTGGTGTAAAATTAATGCAACACTGGATGAAAATAAATCATGTGACATTGCAGAAACGTGGTCCATAAAATATTAGAGTGTATGAACTTTTCTTTTTTGTGGTGACATTTTTTGGCCAGGCAGTGTTTGCTATTGCTGCGGGTTCATAGTTGCTCATCCCCAACTGCAAAATTGTCTGCTGCTGGTACGTCTTTATGCCTTTCGTTACCTACAAATCCAAGAAAGTTTATTTTCCCCATCAGCATTAAACTTAGTTACTTAGTGTTACCACTCCTTTGTATTGGTACCTCATATCTTCTATAAGGGGATAATACTCCCCTTAAAAACTGATGTAAACTATGATTGATCTGTGCATTCCAAATAAATGTTGAGTCCATGTATATCATTGTCAAACATAGCCAAAGGTTTCCAGAGAGGTTCATTTTCAAATCCCTCATTAAGTCTAGTAACTAGTTGATCAATGATTATCATAGAAGCATCTCTTCACCTGTGAGCATAATTTTTCACCAAAAATGGGGCAGCACAAATAACTGCATCTCACTTGCACAAATCCTTCCCCTACCTCTCTTCCCACCTCCTCCTTTCTCTCTCTTGTTTTCCCACACTGCCCACTGTGTCGCCCTCCCTGTGGGAGTGCTCTGCTGGCATGGCCAGGACAGTGGAGTGCCGACAGAGCTGAGCTGCAGGATCCTGTGGATGCTGCCATGGTGGGAAAATAAGCATAGCTGACTGACTGACTGACTGCTTGAAACACTTGTGATCACATTGACTCAGATAGAGAAACTCAGATAGACTGTAGAGAGGGGTGGCTTAAAGTGGGAGAGGTTATGGTTGTTCATGTTCTGTGCTAACAACACTTGGAGCACTTAAAAGCAGGAAAAACATTCACGACGACACTCTTTCCTTGGGAGAAGCTCAGTATCAGTGAGGCTCTTCTTGACAGGTGCTTCCTATTCTTCTGAGAGATGTCAGTTTACGCTGTTTACTGCATTGACTCTATTCATCCTATTGTCCAAACACCAGCACATGTAAGAAGCAATGATGTCTTCAAAAGAGCCCCTCATTAACCAGCAACACACCAAACAGCCGCTCAATAATCCTATTCATCACTCTGAAAATGTATATTTAGTTAAAAACACAGAACTCTCTGCATGTGCTGGTTATGACGACTGTAACTGTGCCACTGTGGTTGCTCTGCCTGTGTGTATGTATGTGTGTGTTTTGGTTGGTTAACACCAGCTGTACTGACTCGCTCTGTCTCTCAGCAGGTTCACGCTGGGGCTAATGCTGCGCTAGCTCTGTCTGACCTCAGAGGTTATTGTTGTTGACGTGCCAGTCTGAGTGTGTGTGCATGTGAGTGTGTGTGTGTGTCTAACAAGACACCCCTGCAGGGTTTGGCTGCACAGATCCAGCTGCAGTAGGCTTATTCTCCACTTAACGCACCGACACACACCAACTGGACAGTTTTGGTTGTTTAAGAGGAGATGGCACAGACTTACAGAAATTATTTTATCGTCTTAATTTAACTGAAAGCTTAATGAAATCCAAAAGTGAGCCCAAAATGTGACACTATATCTTGCAGGAAACTGCTTTTATCCATAAATGTGAGACATATCCCTTTGGATTCGGCTATGCGAACACATTTTGTCCCTGCAATGAAGAAAAAACACATTTTTACTCCACACACACACACACACTCCCTCTCTCTCTCTTGTTCCTCTCTATAATGTGCCATAATGGAGCATTGCTCCTCTGGCTGGGCCTCCCTGGGCCTTCCTGCTATTACATCTGAATGGGCCAGCATATGGCCTTTATGGCCGCACTGTTCTCTCTGCAGGTCCCTGCAGAGTGACGCAGAGAGAACATTTTGACTGTCACAGAGGTGTGCACAGGGTGAGTCTGAAAAGTGGCTTGGTGGAGGAGTGCAGGAGTGAGTACGTTTTCCACGGAGTTGTTTGTGGATACGTGTAAGAGAGGGGGGAGGAAGGAGGAGGGGGCACGGGGAGCGTTAAATGAAGCAATTAATAAAATCATTTTCTACCCAGCTAAGGAGATAACAGCTTGGCACAGTACCACAAGCCCATCAACAACCCCCAACAGCACACACACACACACACACACACACACACACACACACACACAAACACTTGGAGCACTCATTTCAGCTTAAAGGAAGACCCACACCACTGCCCCTCATGGACCACTAACACAAGAAGGAAGAGAGAGAGGGAAAAGAGGGGATGGAGTTTTTCTTTTCTTTTTTTGTTCTTTTTACGGCTGCCAGCACTAGAGGGCAGTGTGTAACTATCATCAAACTTCTCCCTCTACACACCAACACATACACACATATACACACATATACACACACACACACACACACACACACACACACACACACACACACACACACACACATACACACAAACACAGAGCAAGAACACAAAGCAGCCTGCATCAGTGAACACAACAAACAAAGCCAGGAGGAACAGCACCACACACACACACACACACACACACAAACGCACACACACACACACACACACACACACACACACACACACACACACACACACACACACACTCATTGTCATTCCTTGCTAACATTCCTGAGAGAGCAGCGGTGGCAGCAGTGGGTCTCCTGCTAGCTCATGGTCTATAGCATGGCAACACGTCAGCTCAGAGATGAACAGAACACGCTATCAGGGGTGTTTTTTTCCCTGGAGGACGGCCGGGAAACGCTGACAGCCGTTTAAACATGTTACGATGCCACCAAATGATTTATATACCTGTGATCCCCTGCCTTAGCTGAGGGGAATATTCAAAGCTTACAGCTGAAGTTTTACCAGCTCACACTGGGGATATGATCGAGTGTTTGTGTGTGTGTTTAAAAGCAGATCTTACATCTGTCTTTAAACAGATACCTTATCAGAAAAGATGCAGCATAAAGAGACGAAGGATGTTAAGTAGGAGACAAAGGCAGTCAAGATAGATGTTTAACTGTAGGCACTTCACCTGTTTATAGCAAGTCTTAGAGCACCCAGAGACAGACAATGGGCTAAGATAATGTAGAGGAGTGCCTCTGGTTTCTAAATGTCTATCATACAAGAAGTGTTCGGTATCATTTCTGTCACTGTCCTCTCAAGGATAAACTGAGGTGATAACAGTCAAAAGACAGTTTGTCTCCTCAATGGGTTTAGTTCAGGCAAAAGTGAAAAGTTTTACCTACACATTGTCATGTCTTTTTCTGAAGTTGTATTCACAGCAGTACTTCAGATCTGGTGCATAAAAAGGGAGATTTCAATTTCTAACAGCGACTTTCCTATACTTTCTTTTGTCAACTGGTCATAAAATTCAAACGTGTGCTGCTTTCTAACAAGAACTCTCAAGACTTTGACACTGACTATCTCTCGCACCAAAAGAACAACTCAGAACGAACAACCAGATTTGACCTTTGATTTCAGACCACCACTCTTTAGCTATTGTCTTTTAGAGCCATGAGATTTACCTGTAGGGAATGCACCTTTAATCGGGAGGTCCACCCTAACTAGTAATCAAGTATCAGGCTGAAGTCTTCACAGCATGAAGAAGATGAGACCACAAGTACTTACCCAGTCTAGCATTATTATCAACAAAGCTGCACACAGCTACAGGACCACTGAGCAACTCTGCTCTGCAACCAAATAGAGCATACATGATTCCCTTTTGGAAGCAGGCGCGCGCTCAAACATACACACACACATACATATGTGCTACGAGCTTTATCAGACATAAAATTCTTCTGTGAGGATAAATTCTTTATGATGAACTTCATTAAAGCAAATATGACATGTGTTCAAATTACATTTGAAAGCATTTGTGACATTATCAAGTGAAAGCATGTTGTTTCTAAAACTTCTCAAGCGAGCCCCCCTTCCTCAAAAATGAATAAATAAAAATGTTTTGCAGTCAAGGCTTTCAGGGGGACTCTTGTGTCAATTAAGAGGTCACTAACCTCTCCCAAACCCTGGTTTTCACACACTGCTTGTTGGTTATGGAAAAAAATAGCTCCAAAATAACAACAATCTAACTGTTGTTACTTTGTTTGCTCAGTCATTGGGTTTACTTTCAAGCTGTGCAAAGACCTATTTTTTTTCCCCCAGAGTTAAACACCTGATGAGTGAGACATCTAAAGTCATCTTTACTATCTCTGCTTAGAGTTACAAATGCAAAAAAACCACCTCGAGGTGACAGGTGAACAAAACATAGCAAAGCGGTGGCGGCTGATGCAACACCATCACATACTTGACTGTAACAAAGGTGAAAAAACAAAACATCCTGAAAGCAGGATTTGTAAGGTGGACCTGGCTTATCATGGGGGCACATTGGATAGCATTTCAGGGGAAAAAGCTGGTAAGATGCCATTTGTACACATCAACTGTGACATCCAACTAAAGTTACAACCTGACTGTCTTGAGTTTCCCTCAAATACATTCTCAGCCCTCTCACCTTTAAAACTTTGTCTTGACCACTTTATCACTTCCCATTATTTCAGCCTAATACATTCCTTCCACAAAGTGAGACAAACTCTGACCATATCACAGTCTTCATGCCATAGTCATTACAACAGAACCGCCCATCTTAATTATCACTTGCTATTAGGGTGTAGTAAAGAGGACATGCACCTTAAGTCAGTATTTTAAATGACATTTTTGAGTTAAAGGTATAATTCATAAGCTGACAGTTAACCATTAAAGTAAGTGTGCAATCCAAGTCCTGAATCACTGATTCATCTTTTTTATCATCAGAAGCTTGTTGGCAGTCAAAATAGTTGTTAGTTGAAGCCTTATTTGACTGCACCTTTTATCTATCTGTGTCCCTGTTAAACAACTGACCAACACACACCTTGAGATCAATCTTACCTTTGATAAATAAATCACCATGAGCAGATGTCTCCCTCATTCCACTTGTGGCTACCATGTGACAGCTTTGAAGCGCTTCTTAAATCTGTCTTTGATACCTGGGCTGCTTCTTCTTAAATGTGTAATCAAACCTAATCCAAATGGTGTGATTTTTTATTTTAGCAGTTGTCCCTTAAGAGCTTCAATTACCCCCTGTAACACATGTCACCCTTGACTTAGACTCTTTATTTTGGCAAGAAAGGACTTTTCTGTCTGGAAAAAAAATGGACTGCCCCACCCCAACTGGTTTACGGAATTAATGGAGTGCATTAAGTTTATCATGTACCTGACGTAGCACGTGTAGATCAGAGAGAATAAGGTCAACAAAGAGGGATCATTTGACAGATGGAGCATAAAAATCTCTGAAGAGCAGATGTGATCTAATTTGCTTTTCCCTGGAAAAAAGCCCAACATTCCTACTTGGGCTGTTTTCTTCTAGATTTTGTTTCCTTTTTTTCAACATTCTTGATAAAAATATAAAAACTCATCCAGTAAATTCTGAAAAATACCAGAATTTTAAACATGGTATCGATACTGGTTTATTTTCAATTAACCAATCACTTGTTTTCTGACATTGTTGGGCTAACACCTCTGTGACAGAGGAAAAAGAAACATTTCTTGAGGACTATCCTGATGTTTCAGTGCCCTCTCCTCTCCTGTAATCTTTGCTGCTTTCTTTTCCTCCATCTCCCTGTCATTAACTCTCCCCCCAGCCGCTCCTCCCTCTTTTTCCTCCCCTCCTCATTTCCCCCTCTGCTTGTCCTCCCCAGAGGGCCATGATGCAGCAGCAATGGACTTTAGCTGAGAGGAGTGGAGGATTATACATACACCAAATGTACAGAAATCCTCACACTAGCACAAACACTATCCTCTTTTGGCGTTCTTCCTCTCTCCTCCCTCCAACGTCCGGCTCGACCTGCAGCTACTGATCAGGGAAGCATGGCAGCGTCCTCCTCCTCTTCCTCATCCACCGTCCACCTCCATTTTCCTCTCCTGTCCCTCCTTTGCACCCTCATACCTCTCTCTAAGGACTGTAGCCAATAACAGTGTTGGGGTCACCTATGTTAATTACCCCGCAAGAGCAACTGGGGAAAAACTCCGCAACACACGCACGCATAAAACACACAAGAACAGATCATACACACACCCTGGTCGGTGAGTAAGCATGTGTCACTGAGGCAGAGTGTGTGAGAGCGAGAAAATAATAGTTTCAAAGACAAGGGAAATGGAGAGAGTGAGGAAATGTCACGGAGAAGGATGCCGGGCGTGTGAAGGAGAGAGGAGAAGGTGGTGAGGGTAGGCCGACCCAGAGTTGAGATGGGAAATGAGTAAAGCTAAGAGAAAATTTTCTTACAGTTGATAGAATCATTCAGAAATGATGAAAAATGTCAGAGTTTTAAATCCACTGCACTCAGGCTCTAGTCATGTAAAAATTTCAGGGTATGAGTAGATCTGAACAATATATGAGAACTAGAGTGGACTTATTTTCTGCATGCGCTTCACCTGAATGATTAAATGAAAAGCAGAAAAGTCCACACTTTGCTCCTCCAGCACTGACTGCAACAGCTACCATCATGGTGTGTTAAAGTATAGAGCTGGTTTGAGTTAAGATGCCACATGGATACACATTTACGCACAAAGTTGTTCTGGCAACTCTGTGTGCTTGAGTTAAGAGAACGAGATGTAAAGTTTGTAAAATATGTGCAGAAAATTTTGTGTAATTCAGCCCCTCCATTCAAACTTTTTTGTTTTTTACTTTGTCTACCTTTGCCTGCCTTGTTGTTTGGATTAGCTGAGCTAAGCATCGAGAGCAAAGAGAGTTAATACTGCTCTTCTCTCTGCTCATTCTGTCTGTCTGTCTGTCACTCCTGTCTGTGTGTGTGTCCGTCAGCCTGCTGCACAAGGTCTATTTATGGAAAGCAATGTCACTCATGCAACACCATCAGATAGCTTTCTCCCTGGCCTGCTCACTGCTCATACATCATTAACATTCCCCACGACTGCTGCACACACACATACACATGTATAGACAGACACGTATAGACACATCTATAGACACACACATACACACACACACACACACGCACACACGTACACACAGAAACAAGCAGGCTATACAGCACACCACATGCTGCCAGTCAACCTGGACAAGACAATGCGAGCATAAGCTTTACAGTTCCACACTGCATGTCTTGAATAATCCGTCGTGCTAAATGTCCTTTTCTTAAAATGTTTTAAAAAACTGAATCATACATTTAATGTAAAGTGGTGCTGCAAACTGGACATTCAGTCAGTCCTATAATGAAATTATGCAAACAAAACAACAAAGAGAATTGATTCTAATTCTGTTATACAATGTGCAGAGCAGAAACACGATTAAACATCTTCCACAACAAAGTTTTTCAGTGACACAAGAGTCGATCAGGATGAGATAACTCTTACCACTGGAGCTGTCTATGTTAGGAGGAAATAGTACACTGTAGTTATGCTGCTGCAGTGTCTCCCTGTTTTCTGCTGCTACCATGAAGGAAATGACCATCTCTGTATCTTTTTGAATGGCATATCACATTTAAAAATGTAGATGTTTGTTAGCTGACAATTTCAGTCAAATAATTCAAAATGGACTTTGTGGCAAACTTATTTAAATGACCAAGTCCTTAAAAACTAGCACCTATGAGCATAAAGGCACAGGTAATCCGACTTATGTCTGCAGGTAACAGCAGCACAAATGCCAGTACAGCACTTTTTTAGAGTATGAACTACCAGACATGTAGATGTAGCTAAATTAGAGCTTTGACCGCAGTACTTACTGAAAAAGTAGAACATGACTGGAAAATAAATTCAATAAGTCACAGGATTAAAACTTTTCCCTACTCCTCAGTTGTAGTATTGTAGCATTAACTTAGATATGAAACATGAAATACATTTCATTGCTTAAGTTGTTTCCCAAATCAAGATACTGATCAGAATTGTAAGAATTTCTTACTTGCAACTGTTCTGAAATGAAAAAAAAAAAAAAATTCTGAATGTGTGACTTAAAATGGGAATGACTGTATTGGATACAGCAAGTACTCAAGATTTTAAAATATACAATTCAAAAGCTTTTAAAATTTGACTTACACACATACAAGCACTACTACATCCACACAAACTCAAATGTCCTTACAGGCGCTTTAGTTATCATTTCCTTTTCATGGAAGTGTTTGATACCACACTTAAAGGAGAGGAACACAGCTTGCATCTTGTTGGGTGACACCACCATGGTTAATCTATGGATTAAACTACACATGGTAAGCTTAGTTGAAAGATGAAAGAAAGATGGAATGCAAGTAACAAAGGTTGGGTTTGCTCCCATTAGACAAATCTCAGTTTGTGGTTTCCCCTTTCATGCTAGTGCAACATCAAGCTAACTGGCAACTGATAGAGACAACAGATTTACTGCAGTCACCACACAACACACCCTAAGATGTTTGTTTGATTTCATGGGTAGAAATTTGCTTAAAAAGGAAAATTGGGAAAAACTGGTCATTGTTTTTCTTTCACTCATCCCAAAAGTGAAGTCAGATTATACATTTTACATTCATTAAGTGTTGGTTATACCAAACAACACTGGTGATGACAAGATGACAACATCAAACATCTTTGGGTGAAACATGCAACTCCTTTTCTCAATTTAATAAGTCACAGAAGTAATATTCTGCTGTATGTCTTTCAGATATATTCAAAGTATTCCAGAGGCTTTAGGTGAATAAAATTTTGATTTCTCTTTTCACCTCTGCCTCTCCCAAGAATATCTCTGGATGTGCAGATATTTTAAAACCTCAAATCTGAAAGTGTTACTAGTTTAATGTGTGTCAAACTGTCAAACTAGGCTTGCGTGCTTGCATGTTTGTGTATGAGAGAGAAAGGAGAGAGTGATGGAAACAGAGAGAGAGAGTGTGCGACCTCGTCAGCCTCGGAGACAGCCTTCAGAGAACAGTGATGACAGGAGGAATTAGTGAAGCAACACAAACCAGAGAAAATAGCCTCCTCTCCTGTCCTGTCCTCTCCTCTCCTCAACCAAAAAGAAAAAAAGAAAACCTACAAGCTCTTTCTTTTCCTCACTGAGGCAACATTTCATTTCAGGGCGGATGAAACGCATCAGGATAACTCTCAGAAAACAGTTTGCAGTGTCACACAGAGCACCAGGAGTTAACAGCTCGAGTGTGGACATAAGGGACTGGAGCAGAGAGACAGAGGAGGGGAACACATCTGGACAGGGATTAAGACAGCTAAAGAGGCTAAAAAAGGAGGAGGAGACAGAAGGACAGGCTTAGTGGTTCTCTGGCTATGGGAGGGGCACTGGAGTTGTAAGGTGTTGCAGTATGAGTGAAGGAGTGGGTGCTGATGAGGAGATTAAGTCAGCCGGAAAGCTCTTTTTTTCCTTACTTGAAAGAACCCCGGGGGCATGGGTCCTCCTGGCATGCCATCGTTAGGTGGCATGTTGCCCATCACTGGACTTGGAGCAGCGGCCGCACTCTGAAAAACACAAAGAAAGATGAGAATATATTACCAACTGATGAAAAAACAGTGAAAAAGTGAAAATACTGGTGCCAAAATTTTAGATTATATAAACTCCACCTTAACTTTACTTGAATGCCTTTAAGCATGTGTTTAGGGAAATAAGATTATCAGGCCTCAAATAGGTTATTTCTTAATGCTATTTCTCAGCTGTTTCTTGTGCAGTGGCTCTACATGTAACCAATCAAATGGTGCTATGGGCGGGACAATGCTAGAGAAGGTAGCGCTGTATGAAAGCCAAAATAACCCCGTTTTAAATTGATCTCTTGTTCACTGATTATTGATTTTAAAAAGGCTGATGCCAATGTGCGTCAAAAGCCAAATATCTGTGCCGATTATTGTCCCAGGCTCATTATAGGTCTATCCATGCTTAAAAAGTATAACAAGCACATGGTTCATGCTTTGTATGACTGTAAAATTCAGAGTCACTGACATCACCCATAATTTTCCGAACAGCCTCTTTGGAGCCCAAACACACGGGTCACCATATTAGCAATCTTGACTCAGTCTTGTTTGTAGGTTACAACAAACATAACACACATCTCAAATTAGCCACACACCCTCCTTGAGTGTCCAGTCCCAAGTGCTCTTCTGCGTTAGCTTCATTCATTCACCACTGGCAGGAGAGCAGACAGTCAATATTCGATCATAACTGCTTTGTGTGCATTCATTTTTCACACACGGCCAGAGCGATGCAGAGGACAAAAAGTCACCCCTGTAGACTTTTTCTGTCAAACTATAGCACCAAATCATTCTTTTTTAGCTCTGAGCTGACTAGTTACACAAACAACAAGAGATAATTTAAAAGTGGTCAATGCTACATTTAAATCTAAAAAAAAAGAAAAAAAATCTGAAAAAGACTTTCCACAAAATGTACAATCACACACACCACCACACACACTCTCCTCCAGCCCCTCCCCCATTGAAACAAGAGCTTCACTCACTTCCAGAGCAAACAATCCCTTCATCCATCGGTTGACCCACAAGGCCCAGACACTAACTAACGGGCCTGGAGGCCATAACGCAGGACACACACACACACACACACACACACACACACACACACACACACACACACACACACACACACACACACACACACACAAAATGCTCTGATAAGAGGGTGTGAATCTGTGGGACTTTGAACAGATCTTAGAAGATGTACACAGCGTGGATATGGATGTGTCCACAGTCGTCAGATACAAACAGAGAGAAGACACAGACAGAAAAGAAAGGGAGCAGGAAAAAGATTGAGAGAGAACACGGGAACTAGTGAACAAGAGCGATGGACAAAGAGAGAAGAAGAGACACATGGATCTCTCAAAGGGTGATGAGAGGTCGGACAGTGAAGAACAGTTTGCTAAAGATGCTGCTGTAGTGCTCTAAGCTTGGTGTGTGTAAAATGCATGTTTCTTCAAGCTCAAAAAGCACACAAGCGAGAAGAAGTCAAGATTTTTTTCTAAACCAGAAAACACAGACACATAGTCAACTGACCACTGTCTTTAAAAAACCAAGTGAAAATACTGTAATAGTTTGCAAACAGCAGAAGAGAGCCGGATATACAAGTCAGCACTGGATTTATGTCATTTGAAGGTTCATAATTTGATATAGCCATACAATAACACCATCAGCACATGGTGTGTGTGTCTTTATATTTCTGCTCTAATTATTTTTCAAAACACAAATGTTTGTGATTATATTCTGGGAACCTTTCTGCTGAGTAAAAATCTTCCTCTGCAATTTTCTTGACTCTTGCCCCTTTTGCTCAGCTGGTTCAAAGCTCTTCTCTCTATTTTCTATTTTCAGTATTTTCAGTATTTGGCTGTTATCTGCTCTCTCTGTAGAAAAGGTGGAATGGTGAGACAAAGTCTCTCTGCCATTAAGCCACCAGCAGAGGTAGTAACAAAGGCTAAACAGAGGCAAAACAGTATCTGTGGCTTCTTTAACACTGTGACTCAAGGCAGGACTCTTGCGCCCTTGATTACACTTTGTCTTCAGGGTAAAACCTAGAGGTGCTATGGTTGGGTGAGCTTGCAGCCAGGAAGTGGCAGAGACTGGATGTGTCACAGCAAAATAGTACAGTGAGTATGAAAACGGCCTCTAGAGTGGAATTTTTCGTAAATGCTATTTCCACTGTTGCCACATACACAACAAACTAGCATTTTCAGTGGAAATGCTGACATCATGCTTTGCTCTGTGCGTGTGCATTAAGCCGCCACTACGCCATGCACAAACCACAACATGAACCTACTGTTTCGTTCATGTACTGCTGAATCTACTGACTGCCTTCCTACAAGATGTGCATCCATTGCACTATTTCTGCCATCAGTGAGTAAGTTTTTTAGTATAAACTCCAGATAATCAGCTCACCTTTTCTTAAGCCTCTAAACAGTCGTCATACATATAGTTCCTACAGTTATATCTCCATCAACAGGCCTGACATGCATACTACAGTGTTTTGAGTCCCTGGGCATTTCCGTGTGAATGCATTTTTTTTTTTTACTGCATTTTTGCGTTTTCTGGTGAAACGCTGTGAAGCATTGCCGTGTAAACGGAGCCCTTGTAGCGCTTTTACAAATCTCAACTCTGCATGGCTCACGGCAGAGTTCCGCCCTGATGCAAGCACTTGAAAGACAAAGGCACGCTATGGGCACTTTATATAAAGTTATATAATCTTTATATAAGGTAGCCAGGACAGGGGGGATATTTCAGCCTGTTACACCAGCTCGAGAGGATAAGCGGAATAAGAGCCAAAAAAAATTGTGTAACATCTGACATGAATCAACTCTTTGGATGATACAGACTCACTCTCCACCATCCAGTGCATCAATTGCTGTATGTGGATAGAATATAGCACCATCAGGATGATAAGACACAGCACGGGTCTGCGCAGCACAAAGTGGAGTTGTGGCAGCTTTTCTCAATCACAACCAAACAAAACTGGAACAGAATAAACTGAGCTGCAAAACTTTGTGGGTTGAATGTTATTGGAAGAATGTGAAAATAATGTGCCAATCCTGGTGCTTACAGTAGATGCAATCCTCCTTAGTGATGTAGATGGATGTGGCTAATTACTGGCAAATGGGGATCCCTTGAATACTTAATGCTACAGACATAAGAATGGGTGTTTTCTCTACTGAATTTTTTGAAGACAGAACCCTCCATAGGTGAAATTCAAGAACTGATATAAGTGTGTAAAGTATGTTTGGTAAAGCTTTTAAGAATACAGTGAAATTGCTGATCCTCTAACCACATCAACCCCAGTTATCGGTGTAATAGCAAGCTGCTCTTAAACAAAAGGATGGCCAAAAATAGAAAGAATTTAAAAACATCTAGCGACACAAAAATGCACAAAGCGTACCAGCTGTGGCTTGAGCATCATCTACACAGGAATCAAAAGAGAGAGGAAGAAGAGAAAAAAGGAGAATGAAAATGAAAGTGCGAAAAGGAAGAGAGGAGGCCAGAGGTATCAGGAAGAATGGCAGGAGAGGAAGAAGAGTGAATGGAAGTGGTGCTGGCATGCAAGTATGTGTGGCCAGTGTATTTGTCTGTGTGTTTGCGTGTGTGTGTGTGTTTGCGTGTGTGTATGTGTGTGTGTGTGTGTGTGTGTGTGTGTGTGTGTGTGTCTGCGGCTGCCTCGACCAGCCAACGAGGCTCCACAGTACTCAGGTGAAGCAGCAGCAAAAGGCCCCTTCTCCTAGTTGCCATGACAACCCCGACCTCAGCTCCTGCTCTCCAGTGCCCATTAAAACCCTCAGGCCGTCAATCATCAGCATGGCCAGGGAGCATGGAGAGAGGAAGAGAGAGCAAGGACAGAGGAGATAGACGAAGAGAGAGAGAGAAAGAGAGAGAGGGAGAGAGGTGGAGATAGATAAGAAAAAGGAGAGAAAAAAGAGAGAAAAGAAAAGAAAGAGATAGAGTTTAAAGTAGCCTGTGGCTTTTGATAGCTCCCGTGTTTGCCTCTCTCTTTCGCTCTCTGTCTTTCTCTCTGCACACAAACAGACCTGAAACACAAACCTGAGCCATGTTAACTCCTCTTTAGTCTTATTCTGTAGCCATCCATACTTATTTCCACTCCATTGTAGCGTAAACACTCTTCACAACCAATTAATTGGTCAGTTTTCAAGAAATCTAAAGTTCTGTGCAATTATTCTCTTTCATAATTCCGTTTGCTGTGTGAAATTTTAACTATATAAGAGAGTGTTTAATGTCTTAAGGAGAGCATTCAGCTTTTACTCCTATCCAAAAGAGGAATAAACTCATTGATGCTCTTTTAATGTCTCGGCAAAGAATTTGGAGGCACTTTGAAAAGTCTATGCTTTTTATACTGACAAAGTTACTGATACAGCTATAATGTCAGTATGGTTAATATTGAGGCCCCATTTACACAAAAACAGTTTTAGGGTGAAAAGTAAAAGTATTAGCTGATCTGAAACACAGACTTTTGAAAATGGCCTCCAGCGTGGAGTTTTGTTGCCCTGTAAACGGCAAGCCAAAGTTTCAAACACTGATGCCACACTCCGCTTTGCATGACCATGCGCAAACTGGGAAAACAACAACAGTAAGCATCAGTTGTACTTTTGCATTCAGCGAAGAAGCATTAAACACGCCAGATGATCAGCTCAACTCTACTTTAGCCTCTGAACCGTTGTCGTCTAAATGACTCCTACAATGCTATTGCCAACTACAGGCCTTGCATGGCGTTTTCAGTCCCTCAGCGTTTCCATGTTAACACCTTTTTTTTTCCACTGTGTTTTCCATTTCCAGGTGAAATGATGTCATGTGAACAGGGCCCGAGGCTGTAACAACTAGCTATTTTACTCTATTTGAAGGATTAAAAAACCCAGAGAGGAATTAAATTTGTTAAAAATGACAAAGAAACTGTTAAAAATGAAAGGGAAAATTGAGAAATTGCACCTTTTTGGTTAGCTAGCAATAGTTCAATTTTTCAACAAGTAAAAAAAAGTTTAAGTAGATTACAAAACAAAAATATTTTATAATATAATTAAGGACCTTTACCTTTGTGTCAAATGTGTGTTTTGATTGCTGACAGGTGTGCAAAGTCAGTCATAGAAAACACACTATCAGCTTAAAATGTAAGTTGTATTTTGGCTTCACTTTTTTAATGATGGGAAGGAATGACAAGTCTTTTATGTAATATTTCCAATATTTCACCCAGATTCAATAAGCCAAGCTAAAACAAGCTTCTGACACAAGCTAAGCTAGTCATCCACCGCACACAGTCATCACAAAGGACTTGGTGAGTGTTGGGTTTTTTTTTGCTGAGTTAAAAAGAAACAATAGCAGTTCTCTTTCTGAAGTGATCTCAAGCACGTATTTGATCATCCCCTCTAACAGAGGGGGTCTGCTCTCCTTGTGCCCCTGGTTGTGATCCTCTTTAGCTCCATGGTGGAGGCACGCTGATTCGCTGGCTGACCGGTCTGCCCACAGACAGTGAGTGAGCGGTTCTATCTGTCCAGCGATCAGACCTCAGCTTCCAGGGGGTAATGGATCTGCTGTTATCTGGGTCCAGACAAGCAGGCCAACACACTGCTACCTGCTGGCCACAACAACCCTGATACCGACCTGTTAGTGTCTGTGTGAGTGTGTCTGTGAAAATATGTGTGTGTGTGCTAAAGCTTGTGTGATCACAGGAGCTCAGCCTGACCTGCCTGGACAGACTGTACAGTGCTCTACAAACCCCCCACCCTTTCCTCAACACACACACTCACACACTCTTCATACCTTAAACACATATAGAAACACTGAAAAGTGTTCACCAACACATAAAAAAGTTAAAAGTCAACACTGGCGCCCCTTGGTCGTGCACTCTAAGTTTTCACATGCACAAACAGTCCAGTCCAGTTCTTCTTTTGCTTACATTTTTCACTCAAGGGCTCTGCATGTCTCTCTCATTCTTTTGTTTATATCTGCTTCAGTCTTTTTTTCTCTCTCACTCCTTCTCTGCTCCAGACCTCCAACAAAATATAAAAAATAGATAAAAAAAGCACAAACTGTGAATACAGCTGAAAAAGCAGACGAGTTGTCGGCTGCTAATGCAAAGAACTTGTCCTTGATGCAAGAAGGATGCAAAGGAAGGACTAAAGCTTAATTATAAAAAAGGCTTGTCCCTCAGTTAAAAGTGACATACATGTAGGTTTAAACAGAGAGGTGTGTTTACAGATGTGTTCATGCGTGATTGAGTGCCTTATTGTGTGTTAAAATACGTAGTTTCTGCTGCTTGCAGATGTACATCGCTCTGATTTTCTATTACCAAACCAGAAATACCATCATCCTCTCCTCCCATCTCTCCAATTTGTCCTCCTGTCACAGCCCTCCTTCTCCTCCTCCTCTCTCCTCAGCTTCAAGTGCTCCAATAACTCTGTCAGTGGAGTCAACTCTATAAAGATTAGCAGGGAGGCAGGAGTGCGTAAGCAGGGCTGTCGGCCGACAGACGGGTCTAATCGATGGAAGACGGAGAGCTGCTGAGCTGCTCTACCAGGAACCCCCAGTCCCAACCCTGGAAATGCCCCCGATGATGGGAGATACATCCTGCATCCAACATATGACAGATATGCAGCAAAGTATGAACGCGCACACACACACACTTGTAGGCTTACTGCATATATTATGCACCAACACTCAAATGCACCCGTGCCTTTGCCTTCCCATAGCTGAAGCAGCTGTTATGTCAATCAGGTGAATTAATTACCAGTAAACAAATCTGCTTGGGATCCCCCCATGGAACACACACAAACACAAACACACACATACACAAACACATATCTCTGCTCTCTATCGACTCTGACTCCCAAGTATCTTCTCCTCCCAAGCATTAGCAGCCCCTGGAGCCTGGAGCCACCCCTAAGCTACCCAGGAGCCGCATGCCCAGGGGGAAGGTTCTGTGGCTGGGGGGACGTCACCTGGTTCTCCCCCTGCAGTCCTGGAGCACCTGCTTTTACTCCTGCTGCTTTCTCTCAGACTTACCACTCATGGCCATTCTCTCTCTCTCTCTCTCTCACACACACACACACACACACACACACACACACACACAAACAGTACCTGACAGGATAGACAACACACTCTGTGCAGATGGCATCAATAAACACACACACACATGCACACAGCTGACGGGGGAAAAAAAGCTGCACTGAGATGAAACAAACAAATGCAGAAACACAGACAATTCTGTTGTCAATTTCTCCCGCTGTAAACATGATATTGATGTGGTGACTCTCTGTGGGCTGATGACAGCTGACAGAATAGAGGCGAGGGATCCATACCACATGACAGACAAACAACATGGAAGAATAAAGAAAAATAAGCAAACACAAAACTGTGAGAAATGGTTGTGTCTGACAAGTTAAAGTCAAATTTGTGTTTGAAATCCTGTTATCGAACAAATTGATTTTAATGTTGGAATCTGGTTGTCTAATGTAGATAACAAATGTTTATTGAGAAAACAGAAGCTGTGTATTTCAAACAGTTACAGCTTTTTCAAAAGAGTTTCCAGTTAAATTTGACCTTCTATAGTTGCTGATGGTTCAACTGTTTTGTTAGCTTATTGAACACCTCTGTGATCAGTTTAACCATCAGCTCTTGGCCTGAAAAAGACACAGGTTATAAGAAAATCTGAGTTATCATTGTATGCAGTTTGAGGTGTTACTAATGTAATTTCAAAGATCAAATGAAACCCATCTGTCCTCGGAGTGAGCTTTTCCAACAAAATAACCTCACTCTTTGGGCTTAAAACCCTCAGTTAGTGTACATTCATGTGTTTTACGGTTTTTCGAATACAACAGACTGTTTTTGTTGTTGTTGTTTTTTAAATGTTTACTGTTCAAAAATGTTAACCTCGATGAAAAATTGAAGGGCTATCAGTATTTCATGTAATGTAAGTTACAACAGAAGAAATGCAACAATCACCAGCAGAAGGAGCTTGATTCAGTTGGGGATTTATTTCCAAATCATATGTTAAATGAAACTGACACAACTGAGTGTACAGTACACACACAGTAATGATGCAAAGTAATGTGGCACACAGTCCCCTGACATATACACACACACACACACACACACACACACACGCTTTTATTGGCGGTAGATAATGACCAAAGGTTGGCAATGGCCTACTGCTCGCTCTGGTGACCCTTTCTAACACAGGTCCCCCCTGCTGGCACTGCTCTTTAATTACACACAGACACACAAACACATGCGCACACATACACTAACATTGCGCACACAAACACACACACACACACACACACACACACATATGTAGCCCCCACCCCTCTGCCTGTGGCCTTTCACTCCCTCATTAGGCAGTTGGTGTTGGGTGGAGAGCCACCAGAGAACCAGAGGACAGGGTGTCATCATGACACTTGTGCACACACGCAAATACTCAAACACACATGCACAAATATACACTCACACACACACATACGCACTTTGAATGAAAAGGCAGACCTACACACACAGAGCTATATGCGTAATTGAAAACTATTAATGCTGCTAATTAGGGAATAACAGAGTGCTCAGAGCTTGGAGACAAAACCTTATGTGAAAAAAAGAATGAAAGGTGTGTAGCATTTGACTGAGAGAGGGAGCAAATGAGACTGAGAAATGCTTTTATCATGCTTGATCTCCCTTCTGTCCTCAGAAATAAGTGTCTGGTGTCACGCCACGGCAGATCCTATTCACTGAGTCCAGACATGAAGTCTGTTTCCAGCAGGGTTTTGGCCAGTGCTCACCTCTGCAGGCCAGAGAGGCTACAGATCAGGGTAAAGCTGGTAGATCATCCCCTCAAAGGCCATTTCACAGGTGGTAGCACACCTAAACACATTCAGGAATGCTGCAACACTTTCTGCATAAACTCTGCATGAGAATATGTCATGTAATCGCGGAACTATTTTTCCTGCTAATGTCAGTGGTAACATTTGAGGTGACTCACAGGTCAAATTGAAGATCCATATTTTCAAAATATATATGACAAAGTATTTTCCAAAAATTACTCCTTAAAAAGAACAGGATTTTCCAATGAAGCACTTTCTCTTTAAAACATATGTCGTAAACCTGCAAAGACCCAGCCACGGTCACACTACCAGGCAGCCATAAATACATACACATATTGTGCATATAAACTCTCACACACATTGACATTTAGGAAGTAAAAGTGACATTTACATATCTGCAGACATACATTCTCTGTAGGTTAAAACATCCAACTTCAAAAATCCTAGAAAGTATTGACACTAGACCACAGATGCCACCAATTCCTGACAAACTTGGTTCTGTTACTGTTTGCTGGATTTCTCTCCCCTTACATATTCTGTGAATTGGTCAATTTTTCTTGAGGGATTGTGTGAAACATGAAATTGAATAAAAAAAGAAAATGCTAGAAAGATTTAAAAAACGTCAATTAGTGAGCTGACAGCGGATGGTAATCAGCAAAATGACTGTTCTCATTGATCTGAGGAAAATAAAAACTTGGAAACAGTGACAACGAAAGCGCAACACAGCCAAGACAGGGTGAAAAACATAAGAACATACCACATTGCACCTTCTTCTTCCTTCCTTACTTTGGTTGTAAGCACTAATGAATCAGGGGTGTGAGGGACTCTTTGTAGTTCAAGAAAACTAACATATTTTAACAGGATGGAGCCTAGATTTAGTGATGTACAACGCTCTGAATTTGCACTTTTACAGGAAGAACAGGACAAATTCAACATCCGCACAAGAGGTGACACAACAAAAATACAATGAATGTTGTTTTTGAGCAGACGATCTTTGAGATGGACACCCATGCTGAAGTCTGAAGGTTAGAAAACATTCTGAGAATAATACATTGACACAACTAGATAAAAATCATTGGGTGGGGGGGGGGTGTAACTGTGACAGTGGGTTTGCAAAGTGTGCAGCTTCTGGTCCTCCCTGCAGGTTAACATTTACACACCTGTGCTGGTTCCACATGCACTAGCTGTCAGAACTAAAATTAAACTTTATCTTCATCTTCTAAACATAAGTATGCCAAGATGTGCAGTGCAATAAGATGCCATTTGTCATCTGCTTGTTGCTAACTGGATAGCAGCCATAGGTACTGCCCAATCTACCTGCGGATAGTTCTACTAATTTGTCGAACCAACCAGAAATTCTAGCAATCACTAGCAATGGGGGTGATGTGAAACTAAGTAGTGAACAGATATGCATTCCTACAAGTTGTTTTTGCTTTATGTCTAAACTTAAAGACCAACACAGATGCTAACATTTGTGTGTCCACGGGTTAAATGCTCTTGTCTGTTTGTCGTGCTACAGTTTATCTAACCTACAGACTCACTTTCACACATGCTACTGTTGGAATCTGTTGCAGTTTAAACTTTGCCAAAATTTAATAATATAACATAACTCTTTATCAGCCAGACCTCCTACGGGACTATTAAAAATGAAAAGATTCTCTGGCAACCTTGTTAGCAATATCTACCTCCTCCCCATTCTTTGGCATTCTTTCATATTCTCGCACTCGCGTCTTTTCTCCCACCCTCTCTCTCTCTTGCACACTGTGTCTCATGATATGCTCACACAACTGGATTTTATTTCTACAGAGCTGAGGTGGTGCAAAATGAAAGGGAGAGGGAGGTGGTGGTACAGTACTATGAACACAGAAAAGAAAGAGAGAGAGTGAGCAGAGAGGGAGTTACACCCAGGCTGTACACATTCCTCAGCGCCTAAAGCAACGTGGTGGACCTCAAAGCTTCAATCAGACGTCTTTAGCTCCAAACAGTTCAAGAATTACCATTTATTACCCTGCATAGCGTGCTAATAGTGAAAAAAAAAATGAGCTCAGTAAATAGTGTGCAGGGGAGGCTGAAGAAGAGAAAAACCGAGCACAGAAATATTCACAGCCTAGAACGTGTTAATTTTGTTGTACTAGAACAACAGACAGCCTGCACATGTGACTTCAAGACCCTTCTCCTGAGTCCAGTTTATGGGTCTGTCTGACACCTCAGAGTAGCAACACACAAACAGATACAGAACGGACATTTAAAACCATCTCAAACCAGTCTGATCCACTCACCCCATTTCTATTTAGAGGATATGTGTGCGTGTGGAGGTCTCTCCCTCTTTCTCTCTCCCTTTGTGTGTGTGTGTGTGTGTGTGTGTGTGTGTGTGTGTGTGTGTGTGTGTGTCCAGGCAGGAAGAGGCAATCCCATAGGACTGGTCCTCCTGAGCGCCAGACATTAGGGGGTTGGGTGTGTGAGACACACACACATACTATGAGGACAGTTTAGAGATTCACATTTTGCATCCTAGAACCATGAAGAATGGCTTCACTTTGAAAGTCACCATTAATGAGATCCAAAATGAAAATTTTGACAAGTATAGATACTGACAGAAAGTTCTTGCTCTTGCACTTTTCAACAAATTTCACCCAGATCTTTTAAACCTTTCAGGATTCAAGTGAATTTGAGGGAGTGTTAAGATCTGTGATATTTGGGTTCTGATTTTGAGCCAACAGAAACATTAATTTACTCAAGTGCAATTCAAACATTTTGTGCACTTCATGATCAAATAAACAGCCATGTGTACAGAGCTGTTCAGAGAGAGCATCTCTACACTTGCAGGCTTGTAACAACACATGAAAAACATGATTCTGTCATCTCTGAACAGCGTCCACGTTTCAATGGAACCGGGCCTTGGGTCTTACAGAAATTGTCATGTTTCGAGTTTTTAAACCCAGTGGCCTTGAGGACCCAGGAGCCAAACAGCACCTAACCCTGAGTCCTGCCAGACAGGAGGTGGTGGAGGAGGAGGAGGAGGAGGTGAGGGGAGACAGCAAACCACATTCCCAAGACAATGGACAGTCTGTGGGACTTTGCTGAAACTCTGAGGGCCCTGGGGCACTCTGAGGAGCGGGGGAAAAACTGAAGGAGAAAGTCAGGAGGTAAGATTTTAGAAAGGGAAGAAGAGTTCTAGACAGAAACAGAAAAGAAAATAAGAGTGCTAAAATGAAGAGGGGGTTGTGAAAGAGAAACTGAGAGTTGGCAACGTAGGAGGGGAGTAAATAAGGACTATATGGGATAAGGGAGCTTGTTGCTTTCAGTAACTCAAGAGGGTAAGATAGAAAAAACGAGCTTTGCTTGTATTAGTTCAGTGGCTTATTAGTACTTCATTTCAGTTAGAAAGCCTGTTAGAGTGTCAATTTAATACTGTTTGTATTTTTTGTACCACCTAGGTCTGTGTTTTCACCGGGACTTGACAGAGAGAGAACGTGAGCCACCCAAATCCTGGCCGATTTTGTCTCCTAGGAGACTGTCACACTGGCCAATCGTGTATAAGCACGCTTGAGTCCAAAGTCTGGCTCGCTTGGCCAGTGTGACCACAAGTGAACTTCTCAGGCACAATTCACTGCTCTGCTTCAGCACGCTTTGGAGAGGTGTGCTTCTGCCGGGTTCACCTCATGCAAGAGCACCAGCATGAAGACACAATGCATGATCTATGACTATCTTGTCGCATTCTTACAGACAGCACGAGCAAGAATAAGACGGGAGGGAAAAACCTTGGTAAGTGTAAAGAAGTTCCTCAAGTTATGTTGGCCAAAGGTGCTGCCATCCAGTGCCAGGAGAAGTGTTTTTTTCTCTTCTGATAATGTAGCCACCACAAACCACAACAGAAAACATCAACGTCAACAATATTGTTCAACAAATCAAACTATGAAGGGAAATCCAGTAAAAGTAAGATGTTTGGAGTTTGCATGACGGACACAGTATCCCCAAGTGGATGACAGTTTTTTAAATGGAAACGAAATATAACACATATGCCTTTACATGTCAATGCATACAAAGCAAACTGGTTCGATCTGAAAATGAACTGATCGATATTGTGTAAAAACCCTGTGACAAGTGTCAAAAATACCTTTTTGAAGGTATTTATTTTCTGAGTTTTGCTCAACCTAAACAGTTTTGGAATTCCTGGCTTCACTTTCACTTTCATCTGCGTCATGCAATAGCAGCCACATAAAGAAAAGAGCTAGCATAAGATTTTAAAACTTCTTGCACTGAGACAAATGAAAGTTCCTCTGGGTATCATTATCAAAGCACAACAATGTCTGTTTGTAAAATGATGAGAAATGGTACATAAATTGCACTAAGCAGCACAGTTTGAGCCCTCTGACCACTTAAAGGTGCTTAGACACTTCATCACATTGGCACTGTGTGATGTGCTGTGCTGAGTCATCATTAGTTCCAACTATTCTCAATCACATCCATACACAGTCTGGTTATGCTAGCAGATGTGATCTGGGGTTCAGTGCCATAGAACATTTCAACATGCAGTTGTAGGAGCTGGGGACACAAGTAGTACCCACTGTATGAGTAAGAGACAACCAACTCTACCATTGAACCAGAGCTTCCTCTCCCACAAAATCATAGCTATCCATGTGTATTTTGTTAATTGAAGTTCTCAAGGTTTTTTCATTTACATCTAAAAGCTGGCTTCTTCAGCAGGTATTGTCAACCTCTTCCCCTGGAGAAAGTATGTGTCCCTATATGACACACTCAAGAGAAAAACTGGCTCCACTGGACTTGCTGACCTCTGGATCACAAGTGGTCAACCTCCCAGAGATAAGCACGGACTGACGTACTATGAGATCTGACATTAATGCGCTCTATTTGCATTCTTGCTTCCGGGTAATATTTTGGTTGCCAGGCAGCACAGCTCATAGCTTGCCATAGCATGCTGTCAGAGGCAGAAGCGTCAGGGAGGTGCTCTTTCAAGGATGATTTAAACGGCCATTTCAGTGACACCAGGCCTCTTACGCTCTCAGAAAAGCCAGTTCCTATCCAGCTGTTTGGAGGTCAAAGAGCTAACACTTCCCGGGTTGGCCCCACAATGCCATTAGGATAGAGGTGGACATATATTTACTGTAGAGGAGCAACAGGGAGGAGAGAATGAAAGAAGAAGAGGAAAGGAAGGTAAAAGATTTCCAGGGAGCACCTCACTTTCCCTTAACACAAGCTTGCATGTAGGCAGGCAAACTCTCACCAGCATCGCCATCAATAAATAAATAGAGGCTGACAGAAATATCCCCAGCATCGTCTCAGCCTGCATAGCACAACGCTAGCACGCACAGTGAGAGAAGCAGAGAGGGGACGAGACACACACACACACTCACACACACACACACACACACACACACACATACACACAGACTGAGGCATGCAGATAAAGGCGAGGAAAGAAGTGCACAAGAAGAGAAACAGACCAGATGAAAAAGGGAGACGGATAGAGAAGAAGAAAGCAGAAGAAAAAGGAGTGATTTGAAGACAGAAGAAGGCGAAGCTTCTGCTCTTTTTGTTTGGTCCGTAGAAAGGATTAATCGTTGAGATGAAACATGCTTACTGCTCACTTCTGTTTGCAGGAGGATGGGGTATTTTCTCTCACACACTTAGCACCCAGCTCTTTTCAAGTTAGTCTCTTTTTTCCCCTCTCTCAACTTCTCACCTGCACATCCTGACAGACAGAGAAAACAGACCTCCAACCTACACACACATACACACACACACGCACACACACACAGATACACACACTCCGGAAGCACACACATCGACCCCCCTTGTACGAGTCTCTGCTCAGCCACTCAACTTCTGGTTCTGATTTAGAAACCCATTCAATGTTCTCCCCTTTTCCTTCTCTACAATCCATCCTTCTCTTTCCCTGAGTGTGTGTGTGTGGTTGTAAGAGTAAAACTGCCTTCTGCAAATGGATACACCAACACGTGTGCATGCACAGCCCAAGACATTTATGCCCCCTGTGTGAGTTGTGGTTATAAACACACACACACACACACACACACACACACACACACACACACACACACACACACACACACACACACATACGCAGAAACACAAAAACAGCATGCAGCACCCAAGATCATATTCATGGAGACACATGCTCCCCCTCTTCAATGATTAGTCTAAATATGCCAGTGATCACAGAGCGGCAGGAAGACCCAGCACACACAGTGCTTAACGCACACACACACACTCATACACACACACTTTTCATTCTGCTGTTCCCCCTCTGAGCAGAGCCGGCAGGCTGCCAAGCTACACATAAACATGGTGCATTGCATTTCACAGCCTTTCTGCAGGTACAGTAATGCAAACACTGGAAAATATTTAAGCCACATCAGTGGCCCGCTCACTTGGATGCTTTTACCATCACATTGAACCAGTGAGGAAGAAAAACAATGGCGGGTGATGTGTGTCTTTCTGGTACAAGTCAAAGCAAAGAACACTAATATTTTTCGCAAATGATTAACTGGGGATCATAAAAGTATGCTCATGGTTTATACTTACAGTTTAGACTTAGAGTCTCTGAAGCAGAGTGTTTCCTGCTTGTTTTAGAATCAGAATCAGAATTATTGCCAAGTTGATTTTATATTACAAGGAATTTGCCTTGATCTGTTGGTGCAAATAAGAACAAAACAAGAACATAGATAAGGTAGTACTAAGAACAAAATAAACAAAAACTGTTTGCATGCAAAAGTTATAAGTATGAAAAGATGAGATGAACATACATACAGAAAAACTATTTGTGAAAGTGGGAGTTGAACATGACAATGCAAATAAGGAGTTGTACATAATGTAAATGATAGTTTCTCTGGGGGATGGGTCCTTGAGGGTCAGGGGCCTTGTTGATGGGACCAGGATAAGTTTGTGTGGTTGGTGTCATCTGCAAACTTAAGGAGCTTGACAGACGACTCAAGGTTCAGCTGCTGGGTTACAAGGAGAAGAGCAGGGGAGAAAGAACGCAGCCTTGGGGCGACCCGGTGCTGATGTAGTAGGAGTTGGAGACCTGATTACCCAGACTCCCGCGCTGCCTTTTGTCAGACAGGAGGCAGTATGATCTATACTTATAATCTATACTCGCTCTTTTTATAGTCTGGTTAGGTCAGTTTTATTAAATTGCATCTGATACAAAACCATCTCCCTGCAAGATTCTTTTTTCTATTCGTCATTTTTACTCTTCAGATTTTTTTCAAACAATAAAAATGACTCAATGATTCAAGGGCCAACAAAGTTGAACTTAAAAGTATTTCTTTTAACTAACTCAATCTATTACAATGAACAAGTTGACATGATGAGTTTGAATAAAGTCAGTGTTTCTCTTTTTGAGTAGATAACTGAAGAGCTTTCTGTGTGAGTGACATCAGCTGAACTCTGCACACTGCTGGTCCTTCTTGCTTTTAGGTAGTTTTGGTAGAAACTTTAGTTTTCCAGCCTGACTTTGGCCCAAAACACAGTCTTAAACGTTTGCTCTGTGATCCACTTAAGAGACTTGGAGCGTGAATGGACAAGGTGAGTTCTTCAACACAAATGAAGAAGTTTTTACTCTACTACTTTTACCACTAACCAGCTCCTGCTCTTCTTGAATCAACTGAGTCTGATAAATTTCTCCTCAAAAGTGACAAGAGTTATTTCGACACAATGCCTTCTATTTCTCGGCTGCATCTGTAAACTAACAGTAGGATTTTGGTCCAAGAATCCTGCTTCAGTGACTTCCAGGATCCCATGAAGTTTCACTTATCGCTTATGCCAGGTCCAGCTTCTTGTGTTTGGTTTGTACCCAGATAGCTCCACCTTTGCTAATTCTCTCGCAAGCACTCTAACCACTTCAAATTTGCCGGATATCATAAAGTTGGTTTTTGCCCAATAAGCATGCTTGCCTGTTGGAACTAGCTTTTAGCTACACCAAAGGGAGGAGCTCTTAGCATGGCTCAGACTGGTTTGAAAACGTCTTAGTTACCAAAGGCAGCAAGTTTGAGTATTTTTAGGATTTTCCTACTATTCTCTCCTCAGACGAAAGTTTTGACAGACGTCTATAGTATAATATAATAATATCTACACAAAGTCCAAATACTGAACAATACTTTTGTTAACGCAAAATATGATGACAACCAGTCATCACTGTATAGGACGGTGCTTATGGGATCACTGATATGAATTGTGTGGTAATACAGTCACGGTCACCAACACACATAGTATAGACTCAATATATATATGAATAGTGCACAAACAACTACAAGAGAATAATTTTCACACATGGCAACACAGCCTTTAGAAACACTGGCCTCCTGCTCCTCCCAACCTCTTTCTCCCCTCTTCTCTCATCAACCCCCCTTACTCTCCTGATTTTAAATCTGCACATTAACACAAGCAGGCCTCGCACAACCCCGTGAGGAGAAATGTGGTCGTTTGCCTGTTATCTCCTTCTCTCTGCCCCCTCCCCTCCTATTTTCTCTTTCTACTCCTTGCTTAACTTAGCCCTGCTTCTCTCTCCCTCTCTCCTTTCTCCGTTCTCTCTTTCTCCACTCCCCCCCTCCTCCCCCAACAGCCCTCAGCCAATGGCGTCTGGGTGTCAGGCAGCTCAGAGAAGCTGTTGTCATGGTGACGGGGGCTCCTGTCTGTGCTCTGTCCCTCAGGCATCCCAGATCCAGAAAGCAGCATCGTGTTTACGTGAGAGAGAAGTGGAGGAGAAGAGGGGAGGAAAAGAGAGAGAGTGAAGAGAAGAGGAGGAAGAGAAAAAGGAGGAGGGAGGAAAGAGAAATATGGTGCTGTGGATAGGTGTGAGGAAGAAGAGAAGGAGGAAGAGGAAGAGTAAGGGGGAAGAAACCTGTGCCACTTTGACCAGCTTTTGTTCTTCTGTTCTTGGGTTTTAAGGCCTTGCATGAAAGTGTGTGTTGGTGTGCATTCATTTGTGTGTCAGTGCTGGCATGCCTCTGAGTGTGTGTGTGTGTGTGTGTGTGTGTGTGTGTGCCTCACATGGATCTGTAGACACCAAGGCATCTCACACCCCTATTCCTGGCACCTCCACCCAATCTTTGACCTTTCCTGGACTTCAGCATGCAGACACACACAGGCCTGACCTTGCACATACACACACAATCACAGCTCTTTCAATGCCCTCACTTGAGCACACACACACGCATATGCACACACACACGCCACAGAAATACACATACACACATTCGTCCAAGATCATGTAACCAGCCCAAAACACTTGCACCTGGTGTGGCCTAAAATAAGGTCCCCGGGCAGCCATGTCGTAGGGTGGCGTGATGATGACAGCAGCTCAGAGGGTCTGTGTTGACCCCAAACACACAGAAAGGCAGACAAACACACACACACACACACACACACACACACACACTCACAGTCTAGATCATTTATCTCCAGGGGGGATCTGTTGCTGATTGGTTGATGCCATTGTCTGTGCCCTGACCATGACTCCACCACAAAGTGGGGCGGGGGCTTTATTTGCATATTTGAAAACTGTTCAGTGTTTGTACATAACTATCTACTCATCTCGATGAGGTGCTGAGCAGCCCCCCCCCTTCTGTTATGAACCCTGTCAGCTCCTCTATCTGGATCAGTGGTGGTCTTTTTACTCCAGAGTTCACACTTGACTCTTTCTTTCTTTCCACGGGGCGATCCCTCACATTAATTGCAAGGTAAACAACTTAAGAGGAGCATCCACCCCACAGGAGCTCTCCTCTCCTCTTCTCCTCCCTATCTCCTGTTTCTTTTTCTCTCGTCTTTTTCAGGGGCAAGGTTGGTTAAGCCCCCCCCCCCTTCAGAATCAGAATCTGGACAAGCACCAGTTGGAAGTTAATCCGGCTCGCCGACTGGACCCCTCCTCCGAAACGGCGCAGCAGGGGTGGGCTGATGAAAGGGAGGCTGATATGAGGGACATGAAAGGCGTTGTAGTGGCAAACAGAGCGGCAGACACAGCCTGCCACAGACCCCTGCACTGCGTTCGGCAATGTACAACAAGCCTTTTAGGACATTAAGACACCACATCGTAAGAGCTGTTTCACGATTAAAGCTCAAGGCTGGTGTCCAACTTTCTTTTAAAGGGATGTTTCCGCTGTTGCTTCTTGATGCACAGGTTAAATCACTCAACAATTAAAATATTGTCTTGCAACTGTTTACACCCTGTTTCTTCGAGGCTGAAACCCTCAACATTCATTGACCTTTTTAGTCAATGAAGCAGAGCCACAGAATAAGCCTTCACGTAAAAAGCTTGTTTGAGGAAAAGACTTGATGCACAACAACTTTTAAAAGGTTACTCAAAAATTAACTTAGGGCATTTTACAAACAGGTGTTGCAGTCATTTAACCACCCAAGTGTTGAGGGATTCTGTGTGTGCTAGTGTAGGGACAGATTAAGTCATATAGCGCCATCTTGACTTTTGGAATGCAATTGTCCTTAAACGGGTATTTAATTTTATTTTTAACACAAAAAAATACATTAGCCCCACCAATCTGACTGTATATTCTCTACTTCATGACTCCTCCACCTGATAGAGCTACTAATATGAATGAGTGTTAAGTCATGAATGCAGGTCAATTAGCAGAAGAAGAAGTTGACAAACTCTGGAAACAGAGGAGAAAGTTTGAATGCGCAGCCATAAGGTAGAAATGACCCCGTCAAGTGGAGTGAAAAATATATCATAAAGATTTTCAATTTGTTGAATGAATGAACATGCACATGTTTCAGTGTTAGCGTGATTCTTTTTTTTTTGCATGATTTGGCTAAATTGGTCAAACAAAATAATTATCATAGTCATATTAATAAACATTATTCTTGGTTAAAGCTGTAGCACATAATCCTGTATTTTTAATACATACAATTAAGGAACTATAAATGCTTTTTATCGGAGTGTGGGCTTAAATAATTGCCTTCCTGCTGCGTGAGTCAGTGCTCAAGTCAAGGCATCCCATTCCTGAAAGTCTGGACACTCAAATGCTTTTCAGGGCATATCTTGTTGCACGTTGTGTTGCTTTACTGATCAACAGACGGATTTATGCTAAACATAGGGTTGCCATATATTGACTATCACGCTATCTCACCATCGTTTTCATGGGCCAAATACTGCACATTGTTTCATAGTCACCAACATGTTTGAACTCTAACATGGTTTAAATCAGAAAATACAGAATAATCTTTTTTTCTGTTTCTCATAGTTTGAGTCTGAAATTACACTCCAAAATCTTATACATAGAACTGTTTCACCTGTCAAGCTGCCATAATCTAAATGAGAGATGAGCTTTAAGATTATTAAAACTCTGGTAGTTATACTTAACTTAGTTGCCTTTATTATGAACATACATTGATAGAAAAGAAAAGTTTAATGACAAGTACATTTTTGCCCAGAGTTTTGTCTCTAAAGCTGCTAGCCTTGCCTCTGGATATGAGAAGTTTTCCTTGCAATGTGAAAAGTATACAGAAGGCGCGACTGAGAGCTAAAAAAATATATACATGAACGTTTGATAAATCCCTTTATTTATGCTTTATAAAATGCAGATTGCCCATTCATGGAAATTAATGCTATATAGAACAATGCTTGGTAGGCAGGAAATACAATATTTAACACTCATGCAAATATTGTAAAATCATGTGTGATCAAGTGCAACTTTTATCTCTTATCAGATAACCACTGAGTTGTGAATTCTGTCTTTTCAGCCACTGTTTAAAAACACCTTTCATTTAAACTGATAAAGCAGTTTCTGCAATACATCTTTTTTTTGTTGAAGAACTTTTAACTGCATATTTCTCCCTCCTCCTTTCCCACAGCTGAGACCAAAACAAAGCCAATGTGTGCACCCCTACAGTTAATAGACACATTATCCTCGCTCTTAATGTTCAAAATTTCTGGAGATTAAAAATAGAAGTAAAAACAAACACAAATGACCTGCAGCCGAGAGGGATGATGCTTGTTGAACTGATAAATCTGGCGAGGCCTCAGTCTGGGCGTTAACAGAGGATGAAAGCTGCATGAGTTTGAATGACTTTGACAAGACTGAGTAAAATGAGATTTTGATGTTTTTTCAGAGTAAAGAAAGGAAAAAATCAAACCAAGGACGTTTTTGTATTTAGTCTTTGAAACACAGAACAGACTAATTGTCTGTTAATATCTGAAGATATCTATTCATAGACTGAGACAGGCACACGCACAGAGGACAACTTGATGACAGATGGAAAGAAATTAGAGGCAAAGTAGCATTAATATTCCATCTCTTAATAACATACAAAGCCCTTCCCCCACCTCTGGTATCACACAGTCACACCCACACACCCACCCACGAACACACACACCCACACACAAACTCACACACACATACACATACACAAACCCATGCACTTGTGTTCAAAGGGTCCCGTCCTGGAGAGCATTTCTGCTCCATCTGACACAAAAATTCTGCAAAATTAAACCTCTTCTATCCTCCTCCCGTCCCTTCTCCTTCCTACCCTCCGTTTCTGCTCCCCCAACCCCCCTACAACCTGGTCTCCTTCCCTTCCTCTTCCTCTTCCCTCCCCTCCTCCTCCCCTTCTCCTCCCTCACACCCACCCACCCAGCCCCACTGCCCTCCAGCCCTGCAGCCTCGCAGCAAAGTAGAGAGCAATCCCTTGGTGGGTCAGCCAGATTAAACTGCCACTGTAATCCGCTTGGCTTTCACCTCCTTGTCCTCAGCCGAAGAGAGAGAAAAAGAGGGAGAGGGAGAGAGGGATGGAGAGGAAGAGAGAAGGGGTGGGTAGAAGAGTAAAAGGGCAGAAAGATGTGGAAAAAATGTAAGATAGCAAAGGACAAGAGAGAGAGAGAAAGGAGGGGATGGAGGGGGAAAGGTAGAGCTGAGGGAAGTAGCAAAATGACAACAAGGGCATGGAGGGAAAACAAGGAGTTCTAAAGAAAGAAAGAGCAGAGGAAGCGAGAGAAAGAGAGAGAGGGGGCAGTGCAGTGCTGAATTAAAGGAGTATGAAAAGGAGGAAGTGAATAATGAATCTCATAAAGGAAAGATATTAAGGACGAATAAGAGTCAAATAAACGGTGTTACTGAAGGGAGTGATGAAGGACAGTGGGGTAATCCTTGTGCCAGAGCTTCTGTGGTGAACATAATGAACCAAACAGGAAACTATGTGGAAGTATGCCCTCGTATTCATTTAATGATGAAATTCATTTTGTGTGAAATTCGTAGGAAATGACATGGAGCCCCTCATGGCCAATCAGCAGCCAGTCTTTCACTTCATCTTTTTCTGACCTGGAGTAGTTTTGTCCCCTCTTTGGACCAACTGGTGTAATAATGAAAGAGATCTGTGGTAAAATGTGCCTTTAGCACATGTTTCATTCAGATCTCATGAGCAGTGTCGCAGAGATCAAACATCAAGTCGAACGAGTGAATGAATAAGAAATGTTAAAGATAAGATGGCTCCTGTCGCATTTACAAGGTTAGGGATTGTATCATCAGATAATGCATGACTGCTTATTGGAGTATGCTCAAACTGTGCGAGCATGGCTAACTTCTCTACTGCTGAAATGATAATGTTGATTTAAAATTACACTCTCTGGCCAAAATAAATAAATAAATAAATAAATAAAATAAGGTCACACACTCTAATATTTTGTTGGCTCGCTTCTAGCTTTGATCATAGGACGCAATCGCTGTGGCATTGTTTCGATAAGCTTCTGCAACATCACAAGATTTATTTCTATCCAGTTTTGCTTTAATTTTTCACCAAGATCTTGTTTTGACGACGAGAGAGTCTGACCACTGCGCTAAACCTTTTCTAGCACATCCCAAAGATTCTCATTGGGGTTAAGGTCTGGACTCTGTGTTGGACAATCCATGTGTGAAGAAGATGTCTCATGCTCCCTGAACCACTCTTTCACCAATTGAGCCCCATGAATCCTGTCATTGTCATCTTGGAATATGCCTGTGCCATTAGGGCAAGAAAAAAATCCATTGATGGAATAACCTGGTCATTCAGTATATTCAGGTCTTCAGCTCACCTCATTCTTTGGACACATACAGTTGCTGAACCTAGACCTGACCAACTGCAGAAACCCCAGATCGTAGCACTAAACTACGCATGGTGGGTGCATCACTTCACCTGCCTCTCCTCTTACCCTGATGCACTTATCACTCCGGAGAAGGGTAAATCTGGACTCAGCAGACCTTCTTCCAACCCTCCAGAGTCCAATCTTCATGTTCCCTAGCAAACTAAAACCAATTTTCAAGTTAGCCTTACTGGTTGGAGGTTTTCTTCAGGCTACACAGCTCTTCAATCCCAATTCCTTGAGTTCCCTTTGCATTGTACTTATGGAAATGCTCTTACTTTTACTATTTAACATACTCCTGAATTCTATTGTCGCTTGTCTTCCATATGACTTGGCCAAATGTTTAAGTGCTCGCTAATCATAATCATTCAGGATTTTTTTCAGACCACACTTCTTCCTGGAAGACACTGGCTCTCCACCATCCTTCCAGTTTTTTTAATTTTATTTTCATTTTCCAGTTTTTGTGCCTTTATTCAGATAGGAGAGAGGATAGTGGATAGTGCAGGACACTGGGTAAGAGTGGGGAGTGACATGCAGTGAAGTGGCCACAGGCTGGATTCAAACCGGGGCTGCCCGCGCGAGGGCAAACCTCATGGAGTGTGACCTAACCCGCTAGGCCATCTCCACTCCCTCCTTCCAATTTTTAATAATGCTCTTAACCCAATTTTAGTTGTTTCTACAATCTCCTTAGATGTTTTCTCTGCTTGATACATGCCAATAATTTGACCCTTCTTAAACAGACTAACATCTTTTCCACAACCATGGGATGTGTTTTTCTCCATGGTTGTTTAAGAAATGAAAAGTTACTCATTGCATCAGCTGGGGTTGAATACTGAATTGACCTGAGAAGTTGAGTGTCTGGTGGATACCAGCATCAGTTGTGTAAGGCAAATGATCACTGCTATTAGTATGAAGAAACTACCATCAAGTGGCTCCACTTCTTTTACTTATCGGATGAGTTAACATACATTACACTGTGTTGAAGGGACCAAATTAATTTTATTTAGCTCTGATGTTTGTACAGAGCTTTATCATAAAATTGGTGGAACTAAAAATGAATTTCAATAAAGACTAAACCCCCTTTTCAAAAAAAGTTTCCTCTTTCCACAAATGAAGGCTGTGATGGTGTTCATGAGCCCCTCCATGAGAAACTCTGCTCTGTTAATGAAATTAAACCGTAATTATGAATCTAATGGAAGTAAGATAAACAAGTCAATTTGTGTGCATAACAGTTTCAATAAGCAGAGTATTACTGTCCTGCAGTTATAGTCCCATTGCATGTAATTGCACTGAATCTCTTGATGTTAGACAAGAGTCCCAAGTCATGTATTAATGCAGGATTTCAATTTAAGACAAAGCCAAACAGGAAACAAAGGAAATCACCATGAAGTTCCAAAACTTTTGATTAGTAACATGTTTTTAGCATTCCTGGTAGGATACATCTGATACTATAAGTAAATTCGATATATTCAAATCCAGTAAACCTGAAATATTTTTTGTCCGAATGAAGTCTCAGTCAAAGGAAACTACTGTAAAAAGAGTCTCAGGTCAAACTTCAGTTCAGAAAATGTCACCTCGATGAATATCTCCTTCATTGATTGAATTGACAATAGCACATAACAAACTTGGAGTCATGTGAAGCCTCCCTACTAGTTGTGTGCACACACCCAACTTTATCATCCGTGTGTGTGTGTGTGTGTGTGTGTGTGTGTGTGTGTGTGTGTGTGTGTGTGTGTGTGTGTGTGTGTGTGTGCACGAGCATGTCCACTGGGTACACGGGAAGAGTGTTAAAGTGTGTAAAAGAAATAGAGTTAACAGGTATTCCCCTCCTCCTACACACTCTCGCCTGATAGAGAGGGGGTGATGAGGGAGAGAAAGGGAGAGAAAGGGAGAGAGAGGGAGAGGCAGGAAGAGGAAGGATTTCCTGCAAGGAATGAGCTGTGATATATGAGTACAGGCCACTTCAAACAAGACATGGGGGAGGGGGACTCTCCTGCCCAAATGAAACCAAAGGAGGTATAGAAGAAGAAGAAGGACTGGGATGCAGAGCTAGCCACAGAATGGGGGGAGTGAACTCAAGACCCACCAGGCACCTGAGCAGCCACTAGAAACCACATATGGATCAGATCTGCATGAGGGGATCTTCAGCTGTAGCCAGGTATGTACAAAACCCCAGGAAACTTCCTGAACTGTCTGGGGGGGGGGGGCATTTGTGACAAACAACCCCAATTTTCACCCCAGTTTCTCTGTAATCTATCTGCCTGCCCCTTAAAATTAACTTGACACGCCAGACAGACAGTTGCATGTACCCGCCACAGAGACACGCATTTCACTAGTCCATCTGGGGAAGAGCCATTCATGAGTGTTTTCAGAGGCGGGACCTTAAAAAAATACAACAGCTGGTGACTGGATGACCACTCTGCACAACACAGTCATCACAGACCAATCCACATCAAGCCACAGTATGACGAAGGAGATGTGTGACCTGACACTCCAGACAGACAGTTCACCATGTGCAGAAATGGTCATTTTTAAAGTTTTATCAGACTCTCAAACAATTCAGAAAAAGTGCAAGGATAGTATCACCTTTGCATCCTTATTAGCACAAAAGAATGAAAACAAGCACATTTTAGTCGACTCAACTTCAAGTTTTGTATCACCACAGCTCAGAATTGTTTTCTTTCATGAAAGATGTTAAAGGCTAAGATCTGAAAATAAACTGGCTCTCAATCAAAGTCCCTAAAAAAAATTAATGGAAACACTAAATGGCTGAAATGGCCCTGGAAGTAAAGGTGGAACCTCATCTCATTGCTGATGTACATGTATATCTGCAGTTGTTTCGCAAAAAACTCAACTACCATTCAACACTCAAATGCGTCACTCATTGAGAATCGATACTGTAGGAAATGTAAGAAAAGGCTGTTTTGGCAGCTTGCTCTCTTTGCCTAACATATACCCATACCTTTGGTTGCCAGGCATTAAAAATTACGCTGAAGAGATCATCAGTCTAGATGCTCATGATCCTGTTTGCTGTTTTGGGTGGAAATAAAGCACCATTGTGAATCTCAGTATTTTTCACAACTAGCTAAAACTACTCATATGCATTTTTAAGGAGGCAACAACCTTGCTTAACAACTTATACCAGGTTAAAAAAATCTCATTTAAGCCACACACACTCATTAACATACACACAAATGGAGACACAAGCCACCTCCGTGCCCTACTACAAGTGATTGATGAATTCAGGAAGGGGCTCTTGGGCAGAGGAAGTCCAGTCTGGGTCAGACTTCATTGACACATCCAAGCATGAGCACCATCTGCATGCACTCTCAACACACATTCATACACACACACACACTGACACACACAGACACAGGAACACACACGCCTCCACTCATTTAGACATGTGATACGGCTCCTCTCATGCTGTTTACTATATAATGTCTTTCCTCCAGCAGCAGAGGGAGTGAAGAAAGAGGAGGAGGGGTGCAGAGAGTCAAGGTGAGCCGAGCGAGTCGGGCACACCGGCGCAGCGTGCGCTCTACAGTTTTAGGGCTGTGCATGCCATTGTGGGCCAGCGTGGGGCTGTTTTTGACAGCAGCCATTACAACAAATAATTGAACAGCAAATGAAGACAAATGATATGATTGCAGCGCACGTCCCAGCAGTCAATCCGCTATCTAGGTGGTTCCCATTCAAAGCCATTGATCAGCTTTACAACCTAAGTAGCTGGCCAGGAAACTAAATGGTGGCGATCAATGCTATTTAACAGATTATTGACTGCTGACTGGTTGCCTGAGATCAAAATAGAGACAGGGGCATGAAGAAGTAAGCAAATAGAGGAGAGGAATGAAAACACATGAAATTGGAATCAGTTCCTTTGCTTCAGTGATGATAAATGGGGGAGAAAAGCACTAAAGCAGCACAGAGCGAGGAGGGGAGAAAGTGTGTTTGTGCACAAGTGTGCATGGCTGTATGTCGATGATCATGTGCTTCTAATATGGAAAAGAAAGAGAGATGAAGGTAGAATGACTGATAGAAATGGCAGAGCAGTGTCTGGTTTCTGGCTTCACGTGACCAGACACAGTCTTTGTGTACTTCTGCCAAGAAACACCAAAACCAAAAATCTGGAAAAATCAGTACAAGAAGTTTGCACCTCGGCAGAATCAGCCGCTACTTTCTGCTCCTCTTTGTTCAGTCGATCCTTGATGGAGCTTTCAAGTGGCACGAGAGCCGGCGTGAAACAACAGCCGCCTGCTCCGCAATTACATCCTTTTGACTGCGTGCTCCTTCACGTGTGTTTCGTACTGTCTGTTTACAATGCACAAACCAGACCTGAGCAACCCATCATCTTATCAGAACTGTGGTTTGGTGAGTCTGTTTGGCTGCAATATCTGAGTGTTGTCTTTACATCATTAGTTTAGGAAAAATCAGAATCAGAAACAAGATGCTGGCTGATTTTACTAAATAATGACTTCACTTCAGGCAGAAGGAAGATGCTGTGGAATGACAGGAGGGGGAAAACCTGCACCGACATTTATGTGTGCCAAAGAGAGCGTGTGTAAGCAGGGGTTATGGGTGTTAAACAACCTCCAAAGTCCTAAACCACTGTTTTTCACGTCTAATACTTACTATACTGTGTAACCATGGTGACTGTGCACAGCTATGTGGCATGAGTCATGAAGCTGAATGTTTTTAAGTAAATCTGTCGTCCTTATGTGTGAATTTAATGCTGCAACACACAACTACACATTAAAAAACACAAAATTGCATCAGTTTCAGCTTAAATTTGGTCACTGTCCAACTCTGTCTTCTGTAGATTTCCTTCTATTTACTTTAAAATAAAACACTGTTTGTGCTTTGAAACGGCAGAAAGTGGCCAAGCTTCAGTGACTCACCGTGTGCATATGTGAGCGTGGATACAGACTTAAATATGGCTATAGTGGAGAATCTGTGTGTGTGTGTGTGTGTGTGTTTCTTAGAGACAGTGTATGCGTGTCTCCATGACTGCCTGTGTGTGCCTGCTTCTGAGTTTGTGTGTGTGTGTGTGTGTGTGTGTATACACACTCCCCTTGCCTTTTCTCAGTTCAGCAGAACCTCATTAATTCAGCAGGAATGGAAATCATTTCTGCGCGGAGTGCACAGGAGACAGAAAGAGATGGAGAGGAAGACGCGTGGAGGGGTGGGGGTGGTAGGGAGGGGGCCACAATGAATACTGAAATTTCTTTATTTTTCCTTTTCTGAAAATAATTCAATAAAAAATCATGGCTTTCATAAATAGCAGTGTGAATTTTCAGTATTAGGCCCCAAGGAATTAAGCAGATATTTTAATACTATCTAATCAGACTTATATTGTATTATGATTCAGTCATTGGTTTACAACTCTTGAGAAATAACTCGTTTAATCTCTGCCTTGATTAATCTCTATTGAAATCTCATAAATTTTATACATGAACAAACAGACTGGACAAACAACCAAATATAGCAAATGTCCAGATGGTTACATTAATAAAAAGGTAATCTTCCTTACGTAGCAGCAAATCAGAGCCGGCTCCATCCCCTCCCTCTAACCCCTCCTCCTGCCATCGCTCCGTCTTGCAGCTTCGCCACCAGACAATATGGAGCAGACAGTAATCTGGCCATGCACTGAGGAGATTACAGCATCCAGCAGAACAGTTCAGCACAGAAGAGAGCAGCACAGACAGGGAGAGACTCAGATCAGCCAAACCAGATCCACATAAAGCAGGAATGTATAGTGAGTCAATCCAAATGTTCAGGAGAAACCTCGTCTCACACTTTCAGAGCACTGGCCAGTCGTACACGCTGCTTCAGTGAAAGCTGACCTTTTCAGAGTGCAGTGCAGTGCTGTGGATCTCTCTATTCCAAATGTCACTTTTTACAGAAAATATCTGGCAAAGTAAAGACAGATCAAACAGCACAAAACACACAAACAACAAACAATCAACACATGGAAACCATTCTTTTATCATGGATTCACATACATGAACGCTCAGGCTTCAACAAGTCCAGTCATTTAGTAAATAACCAAACAGATGTGCTGCCCTATTTATCCAGTGAACTTAATCATGTGAGATATAAATAACTGATCTGAAGGCTTACATGCAGACAGCAGGGTAGGGGTTGGAAGTTCACACTTTGCACTTGTAACTAAGGGCAGGATGTAGATTTGGGGATTTTCTGCCCCTCTCAAAAGAGTAAACCCTTAACAGGAGCAGCCTCTGACCTTGTGCTGATCTTTGGACCAGATAAGCCTAAGCTCAACTCACAAAAGAGAAGGAACACATAGAGACACAATCACATACACGTGCAATACTGTATACGAAGTTCTGTTTTTGGGCCTATTGTCTCTGAGGGGTAAAAGACAAGTTTCTGGCATTTGCTTCCCTATGTGCAAGTATCTACAGTCATCTGTCTCTGACAGGGATTATTGCGTGTTTTAACAGTGGGTCATTTTTTATACCATACAAATTCTTAATTATAATTTAGGGTAATGGTCACCATTAATTGTTTTGTGTAATCGTGTTCATAAAGGTAGGATGTATGACACCACATCTCACAAGTGTCAAAGGGAGGGGTCTGAATCTTGCACGAAACTCCCACATGAAATGTCATTTGACTAAAATCTAAGAAAATACACAGAGGTCGGGCAGAATGATTTGCAAAAAAAATCAAATTGTGATTAATTTTCACCGTATTGCAATTGTGATTTATTGTGCCTTTATTTTCAGATTCCCTATCTTATGTGATGTTGATTTTGATTGCTATATTGAAGGGGATATGTTTTTTTTAGTTTGCAGATAGCAAAAAAAAAAAAAAGTAGTGTCTCAGAAAATTAGATAATTACATTAGACTGATAAATCATTTTTATCTGTATTCTATCAGTATATACAGAGTATATACTACTCTGTAGTATATACAGAGATGTCAAGCCCCTGAAAAGTTTTGCAACTTTCTCACAGTTTTCCAGGTTTTCTCCCAATTTTTCTCTTGACCTATTTTTGCTGCTTTGACCATTTTAACTACCTCAAAAGTACTTTTGTTGCTTCCTCTTACCATCTTTATGCCACTTTTCACTTTTTGTAGTAGTTTTGTAATTGTAGTTTTCAACAATTTGGCTCTTTGGATGAACATGATGGGGTAACACTGATGCAGAGCATAAAAGATGCACTGCAAAAGACTGTGTAGAGTATTCTGACACATTTCAGGTTAAAGAAATATTGCACTGTCTGTGATTAGAATATTGCAGCAGGCCATATTGCAATTTGATCTAATGTTGCAATGAACTGCCCGGCCCTACACTGGGCCACATCTATAATCAATAAATTTTAAGCAGTAAAGCAAAACAGAAGTCTCCCTGTGACCATGTGCATGGAGGGAAGCTTGAGACCATTTTTTGCTCAAAAATATTAATACTAAATCAATGAGCAAGAAAAGGCAAAACAACTATAGGGCAAGATCAAGCACAAAACTGGCAGTTTCTCTCACTTGTGAAGACTAGTAAAGGCTCCCTCTGATAGTCTTGCCTTAATTCTGAGCTAGGTAAAATTGCTTATAACCAAACAAATAAAAAACACAAATTTAATGACCGATTTTAGTGATCACATTTTATTGATCAAATACTTCAGCTTATCACTCAAGTGTCCTCCAGCTACCGACTCAGTATGTGATCTTACATATTATCAGACTTATTATATTGGCTTTGTCACCTAGCTGAAAGTTTTACGTGGGGCTGTGGGCCCACATATAATGACGGGGTAAGAATCCTTTTCTCTAATTTTTTTTGGAGCGATGATGTGGCTAAAGCAAGAGATGACAGTGACCATGACCATGGCAGTGGATAAAATACAACTACCAGCCACACCCAAGATGTCTGTTTAAGGTACATTTCATACAAACACTAAAAGACACTTAACTCTTTAACTCAAAACTACGGACCAATAACATCAAGGCTGTCATCGCTCAACAGATGGTTACACTCAGAATGTGAGTATAAATGACAGCTCTCATTAGACCAACTCTACTTGATCGCTTCTTAAAATCAATCTTTCCACTTGTACTCGCTGTCTTTCTTTTTCAGGGAGAAAGGTAATGGAGAGAGGTGCACAACCAAACTCAAGGTGAGTCTTAAGACAGTTTTTGTAAAGTGGAAAGCAAAGCAAGGAGATACTCTACTGAAAGTACCTGGAACACTTAAAAGAGAAAAAAATAACAATGTAGTGGGCAGTTTGTAATAATTAATTAAAGTCTCCCATGATGGTGACTGGTCTAATGGTTTGAAATATTTTTGATACAATTTTAGTCTAAACACACTTTTAAATGGAATACAAGTGAAGCAGTCATCTTAATTTCCCACATATTCAGTCTTTTCATATTTAGATGATATAGACATGCGAAAAGAAAAGGGGAGAAAGGTGGATAGAGATGAACAGATGAAGATGCAGCAATAAAAAGGCTAGGTTTGGAAGGTGTAATGTTGGAGAGAGGGGAGATTTGAAGGAGCCAGGTGTGGCGGCAGCCTCAGAGGTAATCAGCGGGCCAATGGGGAGTCATTCTACTCAGAGCAAACGGGCTGCCGAAGTACCTGGAATAAAAATAATCATTACACCGCATTAAAGTCGCTGTCTGTAAATATACCCTGGGCAGCAGTAAAGCACCCTCACTACAGCCCCCGCCATTAGGACACATGCACACCTTAATGCACACATATGAGAGAATTCAAAACACACACATATGCAAATAAAAGAGAGAGCAAATATTACTTGAATTTCTTGCTGCCCAAGTCAGGTGAAATCAGCATCTCTCTTGGTGATTCTGTACATTTATCCTGCCATTACAAAGAGTTTTGTCAGAAACAAACTGTTTCTAGAATATAACTCAACCAGCTCAAAGCACATTCATTATCCCCCCTCTATAACTTATAAGTGTTATTTTAGCAACAGAGACCCCGACTGAGGCTCTCTTGCACATTTATTCTGCCTCTCAGTGTTACTGCCTTTGGAAAATGGGGATTAAGTCTGCATTTAGGAGAATTTGAATTGCAAATAAGGCTTTGTAATTGTTTTAGTCTTTAATCCTTGCAGGGAGGGCCTCAGTGTAATGCAAAGTTGAGACGGGCGAAACATCTCAGGCATTCATCTGAGGAAGGACTGTGTTTGTTTCACCACTCGGTTCAATGAGACTTAATAAGCAGGGTTTCCGATCAGCACCTTACACACATTCGGTGAGACACACACATACATATGCACACGCACCAACACAAGCGAGCACACTTCTGCACACGCGCTGCAGCCCATGGGCTCATTGATAGCGCCGCCAGTTTATTTTGGTTGTGAGTTCGGGTGCCCAGCTGGTGCTTGAGACTGGTGGACTGGCAGACAGCAGACACACACTCACATTCAGGGACACACACACGTTGTGCCAGGGACACACTGTGCCAGGCTGCAATGTTTGCCAGAAACAAGCTTGCCCGCTGCCATAAAGAGAGGCAGAGGCAAAAGAGAGAGGGCAGGACTAAGAGCGTGTGTGAGACGCAGAGAGATGGAAAGAGTTGACAAAGACGTGAGGAAGAAAAGAAAAACAGAAAGTGACTTAAAGAAAAAACATCCTGATAGTGTTTAAAGGCATAAAATTCAACCTCCAGAATGCCAGGCAGGAAAGCTGCTCTGACTTGAGGGAGGAAGTGAAGTTTCTTATTAATTAACTAAGCAATTTAAAGCTGCTGCATTTGCATTTTAAGTTGTTAAAAAGCTATGGCCCCTGTGCTAGCTGGAGGAAATAGTATTGTAACTACAAGACTTGCAAAAACAAGCATGCAACAGGTAGAGTGATGAAGCGGACCACATAAAGTGACAGCAAAGAGTGGAGTAAAAGCTGCAAACTAACTTGATGTTTACTTACTGACACCCTTGGCATGTAAGGAGGTGGACAAAAAGAAATGTCAAACCTCTGACAGTGATAGTGAAAAGAAAGCAGTTATGAAATAATACAGTTATAATTCTTCATGGGAGGGGAAAACACAAAAAACAGCCACTGGAAGTGTCACCACATTATGTTGTGAGGATGTTGAGAAGGCTTCTATAAAACATCACAACTGCACTGAGCCCGACAAGTTATGGCTTGCTAACCAATGATCAGGCAAGAGAAAGTCTGAGTTGAGGAAAGTGTTATTTTGCTTGCCTGAGTCATGTTCAGTTGATTTCTTGCATTCAAATATAAGAGCATGTGCCACGGCTGACCTGAGATTGACCCCTCAAACAACCTGGAGGCTGCCCCCCCGTTGCATAATGCTTTATGTGTAACAGAATCAAAAACATTAATGTGGGCTTTTTCTACTCTGCTCTGTGAATCCTGTACAGTATTGGGCAGTAGTGATGTGTTACTAGTGACGTGTTACTATAACAACATACTTTTAGTAGTAACGAGTTGTGTCTCTTGGCCGATGGGCTTGATTTTATCATTGTCATACACAACCAGCTGCCCTGCGTAGCTTGGAAAATAGAGCAGCACATGTTTAGGTGAAAAGGCTGGAAATGTGCCCATTACTTTAGTTTGAAGGCAGGAACATTGTAAGATGTAAGTAGTGTTCCTTAGCTTCATCTCTTTCAACTTGGATCAACCTAGACTGGATTTCAAAAATTGTGTCTCTCATGTAGCCTGTAACTTTGACGGATTCATAGGCAGCAGAAAAAAAAAACGCATCTGCAATTTCACTCTTGACATAGAAGTCAATAGTAATACATTTAATTTATGACTCCTCATCTCCAAAGAAAACTCAAATCCCTATTAGGGTTGGGTAAAACAAAAAAAATCAGATCGGCAGAAAGCAGGTGAAAATTGGTTAAAAGCGTTGAGTATCCAGGTATAACAGAACATTTTCACAGAATTACCAAGTTTGTGAGGTGTAAAGAAATCTAATAAAATAAGTAATGTAACATACGGTAACAATTTTGGTTAGGAGTTATAAGTAAAGTAATTATATTACTTTTAAAAAGAGAAAGGAGTAATTTTATAATAAATCACTTTTTTTCAATACTGATCCTCTGTGGACCTGTGCCCACCAATGGTTGTCTAAAGCTGCTGCTTATGCACACAGTTTATTTTTTATAGTTTTTCTTACAGTTTAGTTTAGTTTAGTTTAGTTTATTCACACACATCAACATATCTAACACAAATATACATAACCATACATATACTGTATCCATATGTACTGTAGGGTGACCCTAAAGAAACTATTTAAAGCTTTTAACAGGGGCCCATTTTCCCACAAATCAAGTGGGAGCACACAAAACACAAGAACAACACATATACAGACAGAAAAACATAGCAAATGACCCTGATATTGGTGATGACTTTTAAAGCTTATGCCTTTATTCAGTGAAGAAAGGGCAATAGACAGAGCAGGAAACAGGATAAGAGTGAGGTATGACATGGATAAAGGAAGCTGCAGGTCAGAGTCTGACTTCAGCCTCATGGGTCTGTGAGGCCAGCGCCCCAGGCCTGTAAATTCTGTCTCTAAATGTTATAAACAGTCTTCATACACCTCATCAGAACATCCTTGTTCTCCATGTACTCTCCTTGAATAATTTGCCAAACTCTAACTTCCACGCTGACAGTTCCAAGACCTTTTATTACAGCAAGAAATCCAGCTTCACTTACAAATCATACATCTCTTTTTCACATTCATTACAGCAGCTCCAATATGAGCTGATTGAATTTAGTGACTCTGGGTTTAAAAAAAGGATCTGGCTCACAACTCCCAAAGTGAACCAACAGGAGTGAGTGTTTAAAGATAAGTTTCACTCCCTGGGACCTGCCTGACAATCCTTGTAACCATCATCAGTGTTTGAGACCTAATGAAGAACGGCAGCAATGGAGTGGTGCTCCAAGCCCTGCTCAATAAAAAAAAGTGAAAAGCGAGTTCTGTGCCTAGAAAAATAGCTTGAGAAGAGCACTTTGAGGAAAATCCTGAGATATTGACAACTTAAAAATGACTCGAAATTATTTTGAAAATACTAAATGAGTCAAACATGCTGAAGGAGTTCAAACAAAAAAGAAAAACTGGCATTTTAGTGCAGTGATTTTTGTCATTTAGAGCTGGACTTTTCAAAATAAATGACCAGGATCTGTTAGTTTTCAAGGTTTCAGAATCACAAGTACGTTCAAAGAAGGTGAATAAGAGGGCATTTTTACACACGTGTGCAAAAGTCATAGCACAGCCAGGCTTGGCAGGAGAAAAACCATCGACACAAACTCCTCCGGCATGGAAGGACGCCCTCAAACTTCCACCCCCCCTGAAAAATTGCTCACTTCAATTCTCCACAGTAAACCAGCTACAGTTGAGGCAAACAAGTGTTGCTTTTTCTAATTATTGAACCATAATTTGTTTCCTGAAAATGACTTCAGTGAAGCAGGAATTGGCAGCATTCAGCTCAGTTTCATTGAGAGAGATAAACAAATGCCCCCTGAGGAGTTTCCACTATTTCCCAGAATGTAGTATTCATTTAAAGCATTACATTTTATGGATGATGATGCTGCAAATAAGAGGGCATTCATGGGTAACTGGGTTAGGGAAATTAAATATGAATCTGCATGCAAGCATTGGTATTTGTTTCTTCAATAACTTTGCTCAGGTGGATTCATGAAATTTACGGTGCTTGGGCTTGTGAGATGCAATGCACTCCCCGCACCAAAACTCAGATAAAACTGTGAAAAATGCAGACTTCAAAAAGAGTCCCCAGTGACTTCAGACACCTCTTTTTTCCCGCAGGCTGACACATCTCCGTCCTTCTCCTCCTCCTCCTCCTCCTCTCCCCTCTCTCAAGCTCCCTCCTTTTTCCTGTCTCTGTCCCTGCTTTGTCATCTCCATATGTCTGTCTTCATGTCTGTCTCTGTCAAACACAGATCCAGGAGCTCCCCTTCGCTCGCAGAGTCGAGATCAAATGCTAAACCCCAGCACGTTTTAAGGCTTGCCCAGAATGAACCTGCGAGGAAGGGAATCATAAACAATATTTGATCTTCCTGCTTCTGTCACTTGCAGACCTCCAGCCGAACACACGCACAGCTTGAGGGCAGCACTTTCAGGCTTTGTTGCTTCCCTCAGATCGGAGGAAAGGTATACACAGACAGAGGAGCCAACTGGCCTTTTTCATTTAGACGGTAACAAAGGTAAACAACACCGCACAAAGACGGCGTCCTCTTGCTCAGCGCCCGTCTGCCTGCAGCCTGCACTCCATGCACTGTTTGATATTAAAAGACGACACAGGCACTAACGGAGGAGGGGAGACGGAGAGATAGAGAGACAGATAGAGTCGGACAGAAATGGAGACACAATGCTGTGGCATGTGTAAGCTATATTTAAACAGAAAACAACCAGGAGAGTCTGTATGAAGAAGACAACACTCTCTCCCTTGCACTCATCCCTCTATCCTTACCTACTCTGCCTATATTATAGATGTTATTATTATTCCTACATGTCGTCATGTCGCCCCCGCTACTCTCTCCTTCCCCCGAGCAAGAAAACGGGCACTACTGGCACCTCGCCAGATTACCCAATCAATCTCCTCTGAGAGAGGTGAAGGGAGGGAGGCACAGGAGAGAGGGGGAGGGATAAGAGAGGGAGCATGGAACATAGAGGAAAGGAAAGAAAGAGCAAGGAGGAGGTGGAGTATGATGATGATGATGATGATGATGATGGTGGAGGGAGGTGTGGGGGGTGTTGGTACTGAAAGTGACCTGAGAGGCGGGAGTAACAGTGCAGGATTGGTAAAAATAAAAAGAAGCAGGACAAAGAAAGGGATGGAGAGAAGGAAAGGTTTGAGCAGACGTGTGTGTGTGTGTGTGTGTGTGTGTGTGTGTGTGTGGCAATGAAATGACGCTGATGAGGACCTTATACAGGAACACAGGAGTTGAGAGGATGGAAAACACACATGAAATCACACACAAGTCCAGACAAAGGCCTGGCTATCAGCCGTTGTTTACAGAGTGTGGCTCCTCCTCTTGTGCCACCTGTTACTGTGGTCCAGGAGAACAAATGTTTAACCCTCTCACAGGATCCCCAGGCAACAACCAACACTGCAACTCCATTCATCCACAGTCAGCACAAAGCATGCTGGGATACAACCACATACAGGCTACAACCAAAACTTATTATAATGATTCACAGCAGGAAAAATTGGTAACAAACAAGGCAAGTTGTAAACAGAAACCATTCCTTATGATATAATTGAAATAAATTATTAGTTCAAGTCAAAAATCTATCAAAGAATAATTATGGCAAGATTTGTGAGTGATCATGTTTAAAACTAGTACAAAAAATTGAAAACGAACCAATTTTGTTTGTACTGACAAAGAGTTGTTCTTGTTGTGTAACTGATTCATAAATGACCAAACTTCCACTTTTGCCCGGACATGTTCTCCTTTATGATGGTAAAATTATGTCCATGCAAAATGTGAATGCACATTAACGGATAAACTGCAGATACACGGTCATAACACTCCTTTCACCACGGTCCTGTTGACATTTTTTTGGCACATATTAAGTCAGTATTTTGTGATGAAAAAAGGAAATTTTGAGCAAAAAAGTCTAAGTCATGAGATAAAAAAACAAATTTATGAGAAAAAGTCAAAATTTTGAAATAAAAAGTCAAAGCATAGTGATAAAGAGTCAATATTTCAAGATAATAGTCAAAATTGAGATATTTCAGTCAAATTCTGAGATACTTGACTTTATAAGTGCAAAAAAAGGAATCCTCCACAAAGCCAAATTTTAATTGTTATCATTTTTACTGGCTGAATTTGGCTTCAGTACATCATGTTTGCATCATTGAAAATGTTCACTTCAAACAGAAAAGGAATGTTTTCAATACGGTTAGGAAGCTAATTTGTCTGCACAAGCTGAAAGATGTTAAGTTTTGAATTTTTTTCTTTGCAATAACTTGAACAAGCAAGTGATTTTTCATTTCATCTCACTTTTTTGTTCCCAGATCAGCTTCATGTCTTTTTTTTATGGTAGCTTTTTAACATTTCTTTAAACTTCCTGATATGATCTATTTTTGTACAAGCTCTGACGTTTAACAGAAAATGTTTTGATGCCCATATTCGCCTCCTCCATCTTCACCAACATCCTGACAGTTCTCATCAATAAGCCGAGAGCTGAGCGGAGTCAGTGGAGCGCTGCGAAGTGAGTGACGCACTTGTGCCACTAAATCTGTGACACTCCGCGGGCGATGAACCCGGATTGGCATGAATCGCAGATGTTTGGGGTTACGACCCCTGGCTGGGGCAAAGCGAAATGTCTGCAACAACAGGGCTGCGTGTATCACTTCCTCAAAGACCGTTTGTGTCTGTGTGTGTGTGTGTGTGTGTGTCTCGGAAGGAGAAAAACAGAGACTTATTTTACTGCCCACTTTTATGTAGGCAAAGATGTGTGTGTAAGCGTGTGTGTGTGTGTGTGAGCTTGCTCATCAATATGAACGCTTTCTTCATTACAAAGCTCCTGTCCTTTAATCATTCATATTGAGTTACTAAAGACGTGCCATGTTCTTATAATCAAACGCATTTCCTCAACAAAGTGCTCTTTTGTGGAACATCCAAATTCCAGCAGAAAAAAGGAATATAAGACGTGTGGATCTCTTTTAGGAAATAAACATGATTAAAAGGCAATGTGAAGAGGAAGGACAGAAACAAAACTGCGACAATTAAGGCGACAAGAGAGACCACTTAAATTACTTTACAGAGGTACAAGACTTCAGGCTGTTCCAGCTGGGTATGATACACTGTCATCCTGCTCTCTTTGAGTGTGTGTGATCATTTGCATACCAGTGTGGGTGTGTGATACACACACAAGCGTGCCTGCGTGTGTGAGTGTTTATGTGTGCGGGTTGGAGTGGCTACGATTGCAGGTTCACCATCCAGGGGTGAAGCCAAGCAGCGACAGGGCTCCAGTTCTGGGAGTGCAGCCAGGGCTCCAATCCCAGCATTCCCCTGGATTAGCTGTCAACCAGTCCCCAGATCTGAGGATTAGCACATTATATTCCATTATCTTCCCCAAACTGGAGAATCCACAAAGTCTACATCAGCGCTCACAATGAGAGCCAGTAGGACAAGGAAGCTGAGTAAGAGGTGCCTTCAAAGTGGGGCCAAATTGAGCCAAAGTGAGCCAAGCCAAACCAAATCTGTAACTAAGACTGTGCTCCGGCTCATGTCGCCTAGCAACCGGATTAGTTCCAGGAAACAAATAAGCAAAGTATATTTTTAAATATCAATTTTATAGCCCAGTGCAGATAATTTCTCTTTTTAAGCAAAACAAACTGACAGCACAGCTACTAGAGAAGACCATAAACTATAAAAGAACAAAACGTAAATAAAAACAAAACTATTTATCTTGCACTCATCCCTCTTTCACTTTTGCATAGAGGAGCGCGCTCCACTCCTGGGAAATGAGTTGTTTTTCACTATGTGATCCACAGGGACCAGACGAAGGGGGTTGAGGGAGCTGTTATCAGCAAGGGGGACGTGATAGAGACTTGATCAGGCCTTCAGTCTGCAGGGACCACGAAGCCAGAGTTAATCAGAGACAGACGGACCCTTCATAACCCGGGGGATTCACACACAGAAACCCTCTCTCCTGTCACACAAACCAACAAACACACGCAGACAAACGGTAATGGTCACTGCCAGGCAAAATAAAGTGCCTACACTTACACTTACATTTTAGAGCCTTTGCCACACCCTCTGAGGATACAAACATTATTTTTCTCATGCTTTACTTTTACTTATGAACTTGTCAAAAAGAGCAGCAAAGCGAAGAAAATTCAACTCACCAAAAATCTAACAGGATGAAAAAAACACAAAGCATTAGTTCATATCAGAAAATGTCTTGACTAAAAAGCCAAGCATTCACACGCACTCAACTTTATTTTACAAGTGATGTAAAGATGCTACAATTTAAGAGAGGTTAAATGGTGCTAGTTTTTTTTTGTAAAAGTGTTAAAAATAACACTCAAAAGACTGGATGTTTTCATTCAAATAAAAGTTGGGAGTAATCAAAATATGGAGTCATAAACTTAAAAATTTCACCAAAGAAAACATTTTACAAGTTCAGTGAGGAGGATGTTTTTTTATGCATGGGATAAAGAAAGTGTCAAAGGTACATTCAGGTTTTTAAGAAAGAAAAAAAAGGATCTTACAAATACAATGATTGCTCTAACAAATTGGTCCTCTCGCTCTCTCAGCTTCCACACTTGGACCTCCTTAACCAGAGCCAGGTCAAAGGTCACTCAACAGTTTGAATCCTTGAACTAAAACAACGTAACATCAGCCTGTTGAGCTCACAGGACTTTAAAGGGTAGTATTCACTTCAACAGACTTATTCCTTTATTTATGCTTAATTCCCTCCATAGCCAAATGTACCACAGTGCTTGTGATCTTGACTTTCAGCTGACTAATTTATGCTGTCAGAGACTAAAACACATGGACCTTTCAAATGTGTCTTTCTCCAGCTGCAGCTGGTGAAGTTCAGTCGTATATTGTCCAGACCTGTCAAACGGCAGCAGTTAAAGAGCTGACATGCAGGTATCCAGCTGGCCTACCTCTGGAGAAAGGTGTAGGAAATTATATTGCATTTAGATTAATTAGACACAGTTGTCAGATTTAATTAACTACTAGGTTTAATTAACCATGTAATTAATCTTATGGTGGTCCAACACATGCACACTCACACACATACCCACAGACAGAAGCATAGGCACACAAATCAACTCATGCGCACACACTCACACACACACACACACACACACACGTGCACACGCACAGTACATGCACAACAAATGTAATCTGTTCGGCTGACAAGTGCTCACACTTTTGCTGTCAAACCTCATAAGAGAGTTCAGCTGAATGGATGACTGGCTAACGGCTAAAACAGCCTGAATGAAGAGCGGGTGGTAAGAATAGCACCACTAATCCATTTCAGGTTTCACTCCTGCACAGGTGGAATCATAATCTACTGGTAGAATTCCTACATTCAGACAACACCTGTGTAATCCTAAGTGAAATATGTTCCCGGAAACATGGTGCAAATAGAAAACACAAAGTGAGACGTGTGCGGAAATCTGGAGAAAACCACTCAAACTAGAATAAAAAAACTAAAGAAGAGTGTGACAAAGCTATTAACGATGTTCAAATGCACGTTCTCATAACTTTCTGCTGCCACATAAAGCCACCATTTATCTAGACTGCAGCTACAACCACTTCAAGTGAACTCTGCCTGCATAAATGGGCACGGGTCAGGATGTGAAAGAAAACGGTGCTGTGGATTTCAGGAATAGTGCCACCTAATGCAATCAAACGTCTGTCTCTTCTATCGAGAAAAAATAATCTGTGACGTCATCAGAATCTTTGTACACCAGTGTAACAGGTCATGTTACTCTATGATTAAAAAACATGTTTTTATTTAGCATTAGGCAAAAAAGGCACCATGATTTCTTTAAGGTGATATGCTTGGCAGCTTATGTCTAGTGATATGACTTCTTCCCTTGGACACATCACAGTTGCATTGATTTAACAATAAATCATGCAGCTATAAATCAATCGCACAGTAGATAAGGTGTAAAGGAACAACAATCATGTAAAATTACTTATTTGCAACAACAAAAGCCTTCATTTCACACAATAACCTCCTAAAAAAAGGTATGTCTGTGTGTGTGTGCGTCTGCACGTGCATGTGATTGATAGGTTATTGATCGACTGCTCCTACTCTCCATAAGATGAGAGGGGTCAGGGGTAAGGCATGGACTCCGACCTTTCATCACCAGATTCAGCCCCTACAGCCAAAACTGGCAAAGTCCATCTCTAGCTGTCCAGCTCTTAATATGTCCTCTGTGTGGATGTGAATGTGTGTATTGATGTGTTTGTGCGGTCAGCCAGCTGCTTTATGTGTTTTGACCCTCTTTGTGGAGGCTTGAGTGGACCAATAAATAGCCAGGCTACGCTGTGACCTCTCACCTCAGAGCGACAGTTTCGTTAAGACCTGACGGGTCAGAGGTCAGCGTATGAGGAAGTGCAGCCAGCAGATGAAAGAAAATTTTTATCTAATCAAGGTGGATCGTGTTTAAGGAAGCAGGGAGACTAAAGACTCTAAAACCTTAAAAGCTGAAAGTCTAAAGGCTTTTCCATAAAATATACAAGAGTTGTTCATAGGTGCTGCATTTTTAAACCAGAGCTATTTCAGACGTCTGACTCCAAGTCTGTCCCATCCAGGGCAGACCAGACAAGTCAAAACAAGAACAAGCAGCATTATCGCACACAGAACAGTCTCTACTCTCTGATACACTCTCTGCACATGGGCTCAGAATCATATGCGAGTGTGCACGTGTGTGTGTGTGCGTGCATGTGGTTGTGTGTGTGTGTGTGTGTGTCCAAGCAGTGGATGTGTGCACATTTATGCACACAACTGGTGGGCTGGTGAAGTTCACTCACATAGTCATGGAAAGCCTTGGCCTCGCTGGAATGTTCACATGTCTCCCTCCGGTCCGGGGCTGCGCAGTACAGATCCCAGAATACACTGTGCACGTGAGACAAGAGAGAGGCAGCAGTCAGACACTTCAGACACAATATGATCCTGGTATGTTTGTTTGTTTGTTTATTTTGTAGAGAAGGTTGAAAGTACAAGCTGGTGACAAAGTTGATTTTACTGCTAGAAATGGCCGTGTTGACAGCAGATTACTGTAAGGAAAAGAAATGTACACCAACATAAAAGTTGGGTCAGATTTCAATTTATGTACAGTCCCAGGACATGCACAGGGATTTCCTTGTGTACTCATAAATGTAGAGTTTTTCTACTAAATAAAACACAGCTAAAAATATATAGTCATGACATAAATCAGAAACCTGAACATCACTTGGAACGCGTTTGCAACTTGTAACAGTTACAGAACAAAACAGCTCTAAGCACTGATGCCATGCATTTCCCCAAACAAGCTGAAATCCTGTGTTGTACAAAAAATGATGCAAAAAATTGCAGTTCCCCGTGTGTCCACATGAGACTGGTTGCAAACTGGTCCCAAATGGTTAAGGTCAGCAGTATGAAGACAGTCATTGCTGGGTATCACAACTCCCTTATACAGTAGAAACCACTCAGTTACACCACTGGAATCATTTCTGAGCGTTGTACAGTCATTGTTCTCAGAAGAACCATTCGGTACAATTTCTCATCACAGCCCACAACTTTAGGTATCAAAATAGTTATCAGTTCTTGGTTATGTTTGACTGAATTTCACTCAGGACTCCAAAGATATGAGTACAAATTATTATTGAGAACAACTGAATGTGCTGTATTTGACCTTGACTCATTGCTGTCAGTTGCCTTTTTAATGATCATTGAGGCATTTAGCTTTTATCGTTTCAAAACTCATCCCTGAAGAAAATTGTAACCCAGCACCTAAAAAGAATTGAGTCTAGACAACAACACGAATCGAAAAAGCTTTGTAAAACCAAGAAACCTGTGCAGTCAGACACTCTGCAGCCCTGTCTTTGTTCGCTCTCCTATAGTTCCCCCTCAAGCCGGCAGCTACTCTCCGCAGAGCTTTCTCCAGGAAGGACGGGTCGCCAAATGTTCCTCTCAGCCTGCCCTGGTGACCTGCACATTATTGACCAATCAGCTGTGATTATGTTACTTACTGCCCAATCAGCCGTGCTCATATTAGTTAATTAGACCAATCCTACTCCTCCAGGGCAGCAGGGGCCACCAGGTCCCTCTCCAAATGGACCCCTTAATTACTGTGCTGAAATTAAGTACCTGCAAAGCCGGGCACCATTAAGGACTTCTCCTTCTTCAAGATATTGATTTCATGGATGGAGAATAAAAAAAAGAACTGCTGAAATCATGGGAGAAAAGTCTTAATGTCATTTAAAGGTGTGAATAAACTGAAACCAGTGCATTCTTTGTGCTGATGTCAGGAGCAGCACCGAGACTTGATTTGACGGACAGCGAAATGGAGCAGAAAATATTCGCTGATCAACCACAACTGTCAGTGAATCGCTAACTAACACCCTGTCACATCATGGTCCTTTACATTGGAAAGGGTTTTTGATGCTATTATTTGTAGAAAATGTGAAACTATTTTAATTTGAGATCAAATGTAAAAGAAATTTTCATTCAATGTTTCAAAACATAAAGACAACATCAAAACATGTGATTGCAGTTACAGCACATGCCCTGAGGCTTCTGAGACCACTGGGCCCCTCCAGACAAGAGGGCACTGAAGAAACAGAGACGGACTGTGCAAAAGCAGCGATGAACACATATGTCGTGTGCTGCGCTGCCCTTCTGTCACTTGACAATAAAGCCAGTGTGCATTATCATATCTACCGCTTGGTGTTAAAGAGATTGCTGCCCTGTCAGACGTGAGCCACGGTGAAAAAGGGCGACCACCACAAATCCAATCAGCTCTCAGGGAATTGAAACGAGATGCAGGTTACAGTTCGTTACCGGAAAGAAACAACCCAGCAGAGGCATAGGGGCAGGGGAAAGGTGATCTAACATCCAGAGGTGTGTGAGGTCTGAAATATACTGCAGTTTGAACAGCTGACATGCATCTGTCAGGGGAATCTCATTCTGTGCATCTGTACATAATCTGATGCTGGAAGAATCAACGTTGAAGGCAAGACTTTCATTATTCTGATATTATTTTAGAAAGTTATTGGTGAAAATACTCAGAATTTGGTGAGAAAGAGAGGGAATCTGGATTAAAGGATGCATGAAACAGTTTGAGATTAGTCAGCAACAGTGCTCCATAATTTAGTGAGCGACAGGCTTTTTGACTGAAATGGCCCAAAATAGAAGTGTGCGCACACAAACTGGTTTCTGAATATTTCATTCGTTCTGTCTAATAATCATATCTGTAAATATGAACAAGAAAGTATAATGCAGTCGTTGAGTTTCGGTGGATGTATTTTTTCTCATTTTCATAACAGGGACAGTGACAAATTAGGGTTGGTATGATGTCAAAAATATGTTAAACTTCTTAAAACAACATGTTGGATGCTTTTTTAATAAGTGATGTGCTTTTCTGTTGCTTTGATGGTATTTATTATGAAATTTCTACCAGTTTAACAAATAAAAGAATCTGTTCCATCAAATTGTCAAAAACATGATAAACAATTCATCCTTCTAAACCTAGTGTAATGATAAAATAAGTTATTTTTTATAAAATATCTCAAAGCACATTTAAAATATGACATTTCTAAACTTTATAATATGGGTTTTGATTGTTCTAAGTAAGCCATAGACATCAATGTTTTGGGTTCTGGTTTTGTTTAGAATCATTTTAATTTTCAATTTTACCGGGTAGAAGTAACTTTTTTTTTTTTCTTGCTAAATATATTTTTATGAGAACCCTTGATTATGCTGATTGAAGTTTCTCAGTTACAACTGACCACATCTTTCAACAGGCAACAAAACTGAGAGGCAAAATATATTTTAATTGATTCTTTAAAGTTTTGCCCATACCAACACCGATAAAACCATTCGTGCAGAGGAAGTACTTGAAGTCATGGGCAGATAAGTGGTCCAGGTTAAATCAGGGAGTAAACATGCCCCTCCTCTGTTACCTTGTGTACTACCAGGGCTGAATACAGTCGAAGTCTGTACAGGACAAAATCAGGGCCCATCTGAAATTCCCGCCCACATTTAAAAAGAAAAGCCATGTCATAGTTGTTGTCTCTTCCTATGCAGAAACACTAATCTCTAGAAATTATCTTGGAAGTCAACATTTGCGGTTAATTAGCAGAAGCAATCTGTGAGAAATCTTGTTCTCTGCACCCTCTTGCAATAGTAAATTTTCTATCCAATTATCTAATCATTTCAATCTAATCAGCTCATCATGGGAAGCTCCTTATGGTATTATGAGGAACAGAGCCACACAACTCTGAATAGAAGAAAAAACTTGTACTTTGAAGAGTCACGGGGCAGATTTAAATTGCAGCTTAGGGTCATGCAAACTTTTTTTATTTTATTCATTCAAACGAGAAACAAGGCTGTAAAAATAAGGGCCTGGTATTGTTGGCACACACACACACACACTTGCACACAAAAACACACAGTTTGTGTACAGAACAGAGGAGGCAGGGATTAGCGTCTGGCCGTCCAGAGGAAGACAATTACTAAAATTAAATGCCATCACGATAATTATTTGCAATTAACTGTGCTCGGACAAAGACGGTAGTTACAACGTTCGTTCCCATTATAATAAGGAGAGTAAACAAAGACACAGAAAGACACATGAGCTGCTGGTGGCAGGTCTACATGATAATCCTGAGAGTGTGTGTCTTTAGTCAGTCAGTTAGCAAGTCAGGAAAAAGAAATAAACACTGAATCTAGACCTGTGAAGATAAGGATAAGAAGAGATGGCCAGAAAGCACACAAAAAATAAAGTTTTAGAACAGAGACAACCCCACCATCTTCTCAACCCGAGCTCTGCTTAATAGGACAAAATGCTGCACTCAAAGCTTGGGGCGGGCAAACACAACCTTTTCAGTTGTCTTTATTACCTCGACTCAAACAGCAGCTAGTCTCCTGGTAGCAGCAAAGCATTCATCAAGCAGGAGGAAACTAACACATCACAGTGCCATGTAAATCAGCAACACTCCCTTTGGACTGTGGATAATAATTACAGCAACTGTCATCGCAACAAAACTGACGGCTTCTGCAGAAGCAGGCGTGACGCACTCTTCTATGTGTGTTGTTGGATTTTCACAGGAGTAAGGTACATGGTGGGGATTTGAGAGACCTTCTGGACAGCCAAAAGAAAAAAAAGTGTTCTCTTGAAAACTTACACTCTTGGTCTGCCAGTTTACAGTTTATTCCACCACCAACTCCTACGGTCTCTCGACTGACTGATATCAGTGCAGCAATTTGGTTTGTTCAAACTTTACCAGTTGATGTGCAATTTCTAAAAAAAAAAGCATTTAGGAATACTCAAAAAACAAAACAGTGCATAATTTTTAGTAGACTTGCCTTTCAAATCTGTGCTTATTTCTAGTTTATGGTAGTTTTCTATCAGCTGTACTTCCACTTCTAAAATCAAAAACCAGCTATATATAGAGCCAATAGACCCAACAGAAAAGTCATACTACATTAAAAGCAGCAGGCAGGCAGTATGCAGCACCTACTACTTACTGCATTTATATGTAGTATGTTGTAGGTGGTTTAGAAAACAGCCTGTTGGCTGCTCACATTCACCACTCTAGTCAATGTCTGAAATTGCCAGGACAGCAGTGCTTGAGTAAAAGGTAGGGGTGGGTACTTTTCACATTTGAACCGACACAGTGCTAATGCCTAGGAATCGGTAGCAGTATTTAACTGGGACTTAACTACATGATAGTTATGATTCAAACTTTATAAGTTGTGTGTTAGACATCTGTAGCATCTATTGTACGATGTGACGAACTGATAAAAAGTATTAGTATTGTTATTATTACAAGATTTCATTTAGATATTACTGAAAGTCATGCTTCATCTCCAGCCTTGAACTCCAGCACAATTTCTAGACATCGTGAAGAGAAGTTAAGGAGCAGAAGTTTTCTGAACTCTGACTGAATCCTATGACCCCCTGTAAGAAGTAAATCAGCTGGAAGCTGACAAACAGAAAAATACAGTAACTGTGTTTCAGCTTTCAGTGAGTGCCTGTTTTTGTGGTGGTGTGTATGTGTTGGGGGTTGTAGGGTGGGGGGAGGTGAGTCTGTGTTGAGGATTCGGAGGCTATCCAGTGAAAACTGGTTAAAACCATCGATTTTGGGATAAAGAGGAGACAACTAGCTGCAGCCAATAGAAAGGGAGCTAATGACACAATCAACACCTGCAGCCCTCGCTGAGCCTTTTCTTTATCCTTCCACCCATAACAACAGATGTGGATGAGTGACCCCCCTCCCCTCTTCCTACCCCAACATCACCCCTCCCCCCTCTCTTACAGCCCTGGTTTATTCTAAAGCCCCCACCCTGTCCCACCATCACCACTACCACCACCAACACCGTCCTACAGGAAGCAGCCGCAGAGACAGGAGGAAAGAAAACCCCAGCAAGATACTGAGGAGGAGGACAGCAGGGGTGGGGCTGCTCTGGCTGCGGGGTTGAGGTCTTAGATTTGGCTGTTTAATACAAAAGAGGCAGGAATGCAAAGAGTTAATCCATTCGGGGGTCTCTCTTCCGCAAACAAAGGGACAGGCCTCCAGACAAAGGTTGAGGGAGGGGGAACGAAGGGTGAGGGATGAGGGAGGTTGGTGGCTTTCCTACCATCTGGAGCTTTTGTTTTGGGGGAGGCTTGAGGTTGGAGGGGGGTCTGCTTGGTGGACACAGGACCCCCCTCTTTCCCCCCTCTGGACCCCACCCCCAGTGAGTCCCCATGTCCACGTGCTGCGTGGCCCAGACAGACGCCCCTCAGCTAGGTCATACTACACCAGAGCCCTGCCCTGCTCAGCTAATCACCAGCCTAGACTACAACACACACACACACACACACACACTCACACACACACACACACACATTTATCAATACTCTCAGAAAATGCACTGTGAACTTCTTGCACTATTCCTGCCAGTCTCTCTGAGCCCCCTTATTGGCTCAGGCGTAGGCGAGGGCAAACTTAACCCGTGCTGTATGTTTGTGTATGTCACTCTGTCAGTATTACTGGTAGCTGTCCAATTGAGAGCTGTCAGGTTGAGAGAAGCCAGGCTCTTTAAGGACCATTATGAACCGTGTCAACAGGCCGCACAATTACAACACACACTGGGGCCAGAGAGAGGATGAATGAATGAAGCCACACGTCTGGGTTTATTACACAGGGCCGGTCGGGGGGCTTTGGGGATGAGCAGGATAGCATGAATGACAAACAAAGCGATCCCTGTTGAACCTCTTATCCAGGCTGACTTTTGGCTCTCGTGCTGCCTTGTGAAGGATTCAACCTTCCTGCCTGTTTGCCTGCTTGATTCTTTGTCTGCATCCTTTCCAGCTGCCCCGTTTCCTCCCTGCTGCCGCTCTGCTCCCCTCTTTAAGTTGGATCTCTTAGCTTCTGGCTTGACAATTGGAAAAGGAAGAATCCTACATATGGGTGTTCCCAGTCCTTCAGACAGAGAAAAAAAGCATCGGCATGAAGCCCACTGACCCTGAATCCACTATCCTCTGTTCCTCATTGAGAAATCTGACAGATTTCATTGAAGAAACAGAAAAAAACACCCTCATCTCTGAAGTCAAGCATTGGGTCTAAAAGTCCCAAAGTCTTGCTAGTGGAGTTGAGGTTCAGGGAGAAAAACTTAAAGGGGAGGACAGGACAGACCTTGGTCACTTTCAAAAGTGCACTTTTAAGAATTCATAGAAATATTCACAATCTCTGACCCTGGAATTTCCAAGAGTTACTGTTCACATATCTCTCACAGCATGAAGACAAGAGGCAGCATGCTGGGGTGGGAAAGACATCAAAAGCACACTTTGGGGATGCCAGTTTGGCTTGGCAGTTAAATTGCTTGTCCCATGTACAGGAGCCATAGTCCTCAGAGCAAGTGGTTCAGGTTTGATTCCAGTCTGAGACCTTTGGCTGCATGCCCCTCACTCTCTTTCAAGTCTCTCACTCCATCCACTGTCCTATCATGGGGGTGAAGAAAATATTGAATATGCGCAATGTGTCGTGGGTTGTTGCACGTGTGACGTAGATGTCCATACCGCAACCATTGAGTATAAATTGTCAGGTAAGTGATATTAGACATTGGTATATCACTTTCTTTGGAGTTTCGCTCACTCTCTGCTGGTGCTCCCCACACAGAAAGCAGCACACTCCCCCACACATCCAGAAAACTCTCCTGCGGATGCATGTTTTTGAATGGGGGGGGGGTCATCTGTGTATTCCGTCAATTATGGGTTGTGGGTTATGGGGTTCTCTTAAGTGTAGATAGTTGCTCATTTGGGCTCACTTTACCACCTGTATGATCCCCAACCAGTTCTTCACAACATCAAGAAACAAACGCAACCCCGCAGACTTCAGTTTCAGTTTCATTTTCATGTGAGTTACAGCTGACATTATTTTACAGCTGAATACCAAAATACAGCAAGCTGCGAAGTACTCAGAAAACAAATGAGCTAAAGCTTCTGCACAAATGTAAGATAACATACAAAAAAGAGAATTACAAGCTGTAAAGTAAACAGAGGGAGGAAGAGAATCTCCAAACTACAGCAAGACCCCAGACTCAGTACGAGAGTCCTTCCAGTACGACCAACAATATTCAGGTAGGTAATTTATGGAGATGAAAGTCAGATTAAGTCATCTCCAATTTAAGTCATGTTATTTTCAAAATGAAATTGGTTCATGGATGTAATTTTAGAAATCCACTGAGACAGTAGTATAAGACATCCAGCCAGATGAATAAATCTGAATGAGTTATTTTACTGGAGCTACAAATATGTAACTACATAAAGTTTAATTTGAAATAAAAGGTTCATTACACTTAATCTTCTTGTGATTTTTTGCTTTTTTCTGCAAATTTTAAAAATGCAACTGAAAAGTGTGGTTTTATTCATCCTTTTTTGTGTTGCTCCTCTAGTTTCTCACCAGTCACATGATAAACACATCATCACCCCTGCCACACTCACTCCTTCACAGGGATTTCTTTTTGCCGTGTTCCCACATCAGCTCATCAAGTCTTCCTGCAGAAGTTTTCCAGTGAGACCAGTAGGAAAAATTCCAGATAAAAATTTCAGCTACTTGCTTTCACACATGCAGCTCTCCCAAGAAAACACTGAACAGTCTCAGGGTTTTTTTATGCAAATGTAAATACAGCTAACAGGGCAAGGTACTGCAAAGCAATCTTGCATAGTAACATCACCTCTCAAAGCTTTGATTATTTCTAATATCCACCTGAAATTAACTTTTATAAATCTATAAATCAGAGAGGAAAAAGTCACGTTAATACCTCTGAACATGACCAGAAAATGTTTAGGTGTTTCTAGCTTCACAGTAATTTATAGATATGTGCATCTTTGGGTACCTTGCAAATAGAAATGCTAATTCTGTCTCGTTGTAATCATGCAAATTTGCTGAATGTAAATAAATACAGACTCGCAAACTGTCATCCAGAACTCATTGGATCCGAAGCTTCGCTGCATTTCTCGGTCTACAAGGATCGGTGTCTGATTTTGCCTTTGATTGAGTAGCGCACACGTTGACGTGAGGTTTAAAAAAACACGTCAAGTTTAAATAACAGAGTATAGCAAGTTAGCCTGCTTGTCACTCAGAGGGATGCCAGGAGTACAGCACTTAAACATGTGTGAGATGATGCTCTCAGCATTCCCTGCAATTACTCTCCCTCTCCACCCCTGCACATTCTTTCAGGACATCAAGAGGACTTCAACGGTATGAACGTGAGCAGTTGAAAAACATACGTGTTTGCGTGTGAGAGTGCAGTCAAGAGAAAGAAAGAGGATCAACATATACATACCACCACCATGAGTGTAGAAATCCTGGCGGTTCGCCGAGTGTGATGTTCTTCTCCCATCGGATCTGAGCATGAGAGAGAAGACAGAAGAGGAGGAATGAAAAATTAGACACTGCTGCATGTTTTATGCATAATGTAATCATTTTCCTCAACTGTCCTTCCAACTTCAGACAGACAGACGTAGACTGATAGCTGGACAGAAAAATAGGCCATCGGGCAGTGCAGTGGAGTGCACTGCAGTGAGGAGTTTGTGGATAAGGAAGCGTTTGTGTCTTGAAGCAGCGGCCCTCTCTGCTGCCCTCACACACCAGTAGAGCTCCTGTCTGTATCTGGACACTGAGATAAGATCCAGGGAGAGATATCAGACCCGCTCCCTGCTTCACACACTCCTTCTGACATGATTCTGCACACACACACATGCACACACATCTCCTGCATACATGCATTATTCCCAGGAGTCTCCAAGCAGCATGACAGCAGCAAGATTTGTCTGTTATTTTTCTACTTATACATATGAAGAAAAGCAGCTTCAGATGTGTGTTGGTTATTCTATAGATTTCCCAAGTGCAGTTTATAGTGATGTGATGTGCTGTATGTGGGTTGGGCCTGTTGATTTAACGTTGCTAAAGAGCTGAGTGCTCTGTGCAAGAGAGCACAGAGTAGCAGAGTCCTCTCGGGGACACAAGAGTATTGTGTGTATGCGATTAATGTGTGTGTGTTTGTGTGTGTGTGCTCTCCGGTGAAGAGGAACAGAGGCTAATTGAGACAGGAGAGTCCAGGTGATAGCGCTCTCATTAGGTGGGACTGAGCAGGTGTGTGTGCATGTATGCCTTCAGTATACCTGCGAGGATAGTAGTCCCTTATCTATTGAAACATTTATAGGATTTTTTGTGTGTCCTGTAGAAAAAAGTGAAGTAAGGAAAGATTTCTGTGGAATGCAGTAAGAATGCCACCAACCCTAAACCTAACGGAGGCTTCACTAAACTAACACTTTTTTAAAATGTGAAGTCCTAAAAATTTCAAGAAATATTAGCTGGGATATTTTCCAGATTTCCCTGTCCTCACATGGGGAGATTTTCCTGACATTTTGGGGAGAGAAAGTTCCAGAAAACAGGACATTACATAAGAAGGATGCATTTACAAAGACAACATAACCTACCACTGTCTTTGTAAATGTCAAGTTGTTATAACAAAGACATCCCCAAACAATGTCAACTTTGCAATAAAGGTGACATGATTGACCGAATGACACCCAATGACAACGTACATAAACATATATGAAACCTCCTTCAACTTCATGACAGATTTTATGTCATGTTATGTTTCATGTTGTTATGTCAGTCTTACAAATACAACTTTAAATAAAGTGTTACCAAGAATTTTTTTGAGTGGTAACAAGGTATTTAAATACAAGTTGGTGTAGATGAGTACAGCAAATCATGTTCGTTTGTTTTTTAACCTTTCATTTAAATTCTCAACTCATAAACCTTTAAAGTGAGCAGTTAAGACCCACATAAGGTGAAAGGTCAAGTTGCTGTATTTGCTCATTTGTACCAATAGCTGTCAGTCTAATCCAAACACACTGACTCTGACCATAGAGGACGGCTCAATACAAATGATTGTGAGGTCGCAATAAACACAGTCATTAAGCAATATGCAGTTCCAGGCACAACATTTGAGACAACTGGCGTCAAATTGACTTAGCAGTCTTGGCATGCATGCCTTGTGGACATGGATTGTTTGTGTGAATCTGTGTGTGTTGTTTTAATCCCTGTCTGTGTAGATGCTGTTGAACTCCAGTTTGGGGCTGTAGGAGTGGGCCTCTCTCTCTCTCTCTATGTATGTGTGCTCTGGTTGCCTGCAGCCCAGAACTTCAGCCCTTTCCAGCAGCTCACATATAACCCTCAATCTCTGGGAGAAGATTTACCCTGAAATGAGTGAGGCTCTCTGAAGCCCAACCACTTAATCCCACTGTGCTGCTCAACAATCTTTGCTTCCTATGTCAGTCGCCTGCTTGTGGTCATTGGCAGCTGGGCTGGCCTTCAGTCGCCCTGCCTGTCTTGCTAACTGCCTACCTGTTTACTCAGAGCAAAGCCTGACAGTTTCGGTCTTAATTGGTCTTACTGATACCATTGATTGGATGATTTTTGATTTTCCTCTGATGAAAACATTTCTTGGATTAATTTTGTGGTAATAGTGGACACTGGAGCTGGACTGTCTGATATGCTTGTCCTCTCAGTGTTGGATAGTGTATTAAGTGATGATAGATAAAGCCAGCAGGTAGAAGAGGTGTTGTACAGGAGATGGTCTGGATGTAGGACCATTAGCGGAAAGGATGTCCATTGAGGAAGAGGGTGCAACACATTATAGACTTTACCTCTCTGACGATTAAGGGGGCCAAACATGAGACAGATAAGTCATGTAGATTCAGGAAACACAACTGTATTTGGACTGGTTTCAAGTATTTTAAGTACACCTGAATCAACGTAGCAACGACTTGCTTCACTTCCTAAATGTCATGACAGAAAATGAGTAACAACGCATGCTTACAATATGTCAAACTGCTGTAATTATACAGTGTTTATGATTACAAATTAGAGCTAATAACCGGGGTGGGTAATCATATTATGCTGCCCAAATGATGTCATGTTTATATTGTGTCTAATTAATAAACAGTCAAAGGAACATTGCTGCTGTTCAGCAATAAAAAAGGCTCATTAAAGTACTAAAATTTCCAGAGTTGTCAATGTCCAGGGCTTGTAGTGAGATTGCTCAACAGCTGCTTGAACCCAAACGACTCCTGATGCGAATTCCATCCCTGGTTATACAATAGAGGGGAATCACATACACAGGAAGTTAAGCTGAAAGAACATCTTACCTCTGACAGGAAGGTCTGTGCTGATTTCTGTGCGCCAACATGCAGCAAATACTCGTACACGTATAAAGCTAACCTGGAAAACAGAACAAGAAAGGGAGAGGAAAAGACGTCACTGATGAGATCACATCATTTCATTCCCAAAAGTGTCACACTTTTTTCATGCCAAGTAACCCTACAATTTGAGTGTAATGAATGTACATCACTCAGATGGAAACATTTTGTCACTGTTTCATTTAGATGAAGCATTGATATGCAAGACTTAACAGTATAAAGATCATATGGACTGAGGAGGGGTTGCAAATGTGCGATGTAAAGCCCTGTAGCTTTGAGCTCAACAGCCTCTGTGGCACTCGGCCATGTCTCTGTGGGTTCAAGAACTCTGCTGCTGAGGCAAAGAGGCTGAAAACAAAAACGGTGCAGACACTGAAAGAAAACATGAATGAAGAGAAAATATCCTCAGACGAGGCTCCAGTTGGACTTTCAGGTGTCAGAGCATTGCATTGTCAGGTGAATATTATTGTAAGGGTTTTTACAAACATGTTCATGCAATGTTATGTATCAGGCATCAAGGTAGAAAACACGAAATTCCGATAGGTCTGAACCCCTTCACGATTGGCTATTCATTCTCAAGAGCACAGACAACACCAGGAACAACTTGATCACATATGTGGCACCAAATCAATTAACTGAGAAGTGTACAGCACATTGTATCTCTACCTGTCAACATGGTGGCAAGACAACAATTTTAGTCTCAGGCTGGTTCTTAAAACCCTCAGATCTGAAAGCATACTGAAGGGCTACCAGGTCCTGAATTTCTCTAATGGAGAAAAGTACAGCAATATCCTGTCCAGCAACCTGTTAATAGCAGCAGCGCCGGGGACTTATTTGCTCATCACAACCATAGATGCAAACCAGGTACAACAGATCAGCATAGTCTCCGCAACGTCACTCGTCTGTTTCTGAAGCTGAGTTTCCAGGCAAAACCGCAGGCACAGCCATATTTGAAATGGGACAGGTGAAGAGTGCCCAAACTCACAGCTATTGGGCGTTCGTCAGTTATGTAATCTTAGCTGTGCCTCTGATTGGGCAAGCTTGTAATCTTAATAGCTTCTAAACTGCCATATTGGAAAGAAAAAATCAACCTCCATGATGCTATAATACAAACAAAAAGATTTATTCCTTCACGATGTGGTGAGCTTAAAAACAGTTTAACATTTAACCATTTATAAAGCACTCTATGTTTCATCAACTAATCATTAATCAATCAACTGTCAAAAGTAAACATTTTAAAAGAGCCAGGATAGCTGTTTCCCTGGTTTTTAGTCAGTCTGTTATGCTAAGCCAACAACTTGTGGCAAAAGTTTAAAACTTTATGCATATATTTCCTGCCTAAAGTTGTGACAAGACCAAGCTAACTGCTGCTATGCTAGCCTCAAAGTTAGCAAGTAAAGACAAGACATAAAAACAGTAACGTTGAAATCGGGGAAGTCTGCAGAAAAATTAGCTTCAATTTCACACAAAGTCAAAATATTGCTACACTCATCCTCAGACAGCAGAACTTTCACTCAGACCAGTTCAGGGCAAAAGTACCTTCTGCCCTTTAAATCTCAAAACTGTTATCATAATGCTGAAAAGAGAGTGGTTATGGACAGCCTGAAATCATCTGTACACGCTGTGTAAAGGCTTGGATAGGGTTAAAAGTGAGCCAAAATACTGGTGTGTTTGAGGCGGCTTTTTTTATGCCGATCACATGCGTCAAGGCCAGAGCAGACGCACAGTTATGACGTTTGGGTTGATGCCTAATGGTACCAACTGAATCAATAATGAGCAAGGACAGAGTTGAACACCCTGACTCCTTATCTTCTCAAAGACATCCTTAAATTTTACTAAGGCTCAACAACTGTCCACTGAAAAAAAAAGATCCGCTACAGTTGGTTGAAAACAGCTCCGGCGTTCGACAGAAGATGCTATCACCTCTGTTATTTCTCACTGTTACATCAGAAACAACTGTATCACCACCAATAGCTGATACACACTGTAAACACACATTTGAAAAAGAGAGATTTGTAGTTGAAAGATTTTGTTGATTGCCGTGTGAACATTGTATATGTGTAAACAGTGTGTGTGTGTGTATGTGTTGTAGGACATGGTGACTGAGGGTTGGTCAGTGTTTTCTCTTTTCAAATGCGTCACTAATAATGGCCCAGTCACAGTCTGCATGTGCTAAAAAGGATTGTGAGAAGCATGAGTCACAGGGAAGAGGGAGCAAACTGCTTCTTGTAAATGTTTAATATTGATCTCAATCGCAGTGACTGTCCTGGTGCTGCTGTTCAGTGAAACCGATCAGTGTTGTATTTCAGTACAATCTATAATGTTTAATTGCGCGCCATCTGAAAAACGGCGACAAAAATCTTCAGTTCAGCTTTATTCATGTATTTCAGAAGCTTCTTTTCACACGTCCCCCTTCTCATGGCATAAGACAGCATTTCCTATAGACACTGAAGCAAAGAAATTGTGCCATTGACTGCCTTTTCTAATCTATTTTATGCATCACTATAAAGAAACTTTTCAGTGTTTTGAAAGATAATGAGAATGGCTACTGGGAAGATGTCACATTAGGTAGGTTTTTCATCAGATTGTGCTTCCACTCCATTGTAAGCAAGATTCTCAGTCCATGTGACACAGCATGAGGCAGACAGAGTATGTTCATATCATCAATGCAGTAAAAAACTTTAAGGCACAATGCAAATGGAAAAAGCCTCATTTCATTAGATCTCAAAAAGCCTCCAAATCAGTCACAATAATAGTTCTCTGTGATTTTACTTTGCGATTGGCTAAGCTGAGGTGAGAGTGGGACTCAATGGGACATGTTAAATGCCCCTATACAAGAGGAAGAATTCAGGAGTCCCCAATCCCTGTCTTGCATTTCTGGTACAAAACTGCAAAAAAGGCAGGGCGGCCACCTGTGGGGTGAAGTCTAGGGAAAAGAAATTCAAATGCGTCCTGCTGTTGCTCAGACATCTGCGATTTTGCAATTTTGATAAAAACTCAAAGAGCAACAGTGTTTTGGGAACATAAGCTAAGCATAGTCTGCCTTTGGCTCTGTTTACACAACGCTTCATAGTGTTTCACCCTAAAATGCAACAAATGCACTGAAAAAAGTCTGCACTTATACAGAAATTCTGAGGGACTTAAAACCCCAAAGAGCACGTCAGGACTGTAGTTGGTGATATAACAGTAGGAACCGTATATACAACTTCTTCAGCCCCCAAACAAATGTTTGGGGGCTGAAGAAGAGGTGAGCTGATCATCAGGAGTTTGTACTAAAAACTTTGTCTCTGATTGCAGAAAAGTGCAATAAATGCACATTTTATTAGATGGTAGTTGGTAGATTCATCAGCACAAGAACAAAAGTAGGTCGCTGTTATTGTTGTTGTCTTTTGGTTCTGGCATGGCACAGGAGAGGTTTAATGCATGCGCAAAGCTGAGTGTGCATTAAACCTTTTCACTGAAAATGCCAGCTTGCCCTTTACACAGCAACAGTGGAAACAACATTTAAGAAAAATTCCACTCATGAGTTTCTAAAAGTTTGTGTTTTTAGGTCAACTATCCATGCAAATGGAAGCTGAAATGCAACAATACTTTGGTGTTTCACCCTAAAACCATTCTTGAGTAAACAGCCCCTTATAGTTCTTCATAAAGAATGTATCTTGGGCCAAGTCCACACATAACCGGGTATCTAAGAAACCAAATACATTTTTATGTTTTGGCCACACAGAACCACAGTTTTATGTCACTAAAACAATCTTTTCTGAAAACTATGGCCAATGGTACTATGGTTTCATGGTTTGTACATACACTGGTTACCAGAGTTTTTGGATCTCAAAAGTCTCACCTTGCGACAGAAGAAGCCATTGATGTCATATTTATGGGATGTTATGAGAGGCATTAATGCTGCATGTGTGTTCATTTATGCAAATATTTATTGCCAGCTTATTTCTTCAAGAGCATCTTGCTACAATTTTTCTTTAGTGAACAATTAAGTGTGGACGAAAGTATTTCCAAAAACAAATTGGGGGGAAAGTGTGATTGGCTTTGTCTGCAGAGCATCAAACATCCTGTTTCCTGAGGTGGAAAGTTTTGATCTGGGATTTTCAGCAACAATCAGTGGTGTGGAGTCACCAGCCCTCAAGTCCAAGTCTGCTCTCAGGTCCTCAGTGTTCAAGCCCGAGACGAGACACAGACACCGAAGAAGAATCAGAGTCGGGTCTAAGTCAAATCGTCATTCATGAACCTCAATGTTAGTTCATGCAGACCATATTGAAGTCTGAAGGCTGCTAATTGACTCATTGTTTCCAATCACCCACAACCAATCAGGGCCCATTCTCACTACAAGATGGTCGATTTAAACATGCCTTCACTCTCATTGATCCCTGATACACCAATGCAGCACACACTCTGACTCTGCTGGTTGAGCTTTACCTCCACCACCCCAGCCTCCCTCATCTCTCAACTCTCAAAGCTCATTTTTACACTTGTGGGGGATTTTGTCGTGAAAATGCAGAGCCATAGGAGTAAGTCCATTAAGCATTCAAGCATTCAAAGGTTACAATGTATGAGGGGAGTGTTCCTGTCTGAATCAAACACTGGGGCTGTTTCTGCCAAAACTGACAGTATGAAACTGGGACTGTGACTGGGGATTTTTTGGATGTTTAGAGACACAGTTCATTTGTTGACTTCAGATCCTGTGAACACGTCTGGATATTTTAATCATCTGTGGATTCATTGAAATCAGAAACCAAATGGTCAGATTCTCCATCCTGACTGCTCTACCTGCTAGGGCCGAACAATTTTCAAAAATAATAATTGTCATTTTTTCCCTCTAATGCAATTGGATTTAATATGTGGTTATTTTTTGTATCCCCTTATGTGTTATTAAATAAACACACCATTGTATATAAACACTGACATTAATTACAGCATGACAACAACCCTCGCTTTTTGTTTTTGCTACTGATGACTGCTTTTTGCCCATTCAAGTCACTTTTCACTCCTTTTTTGACACTTTAGGACCATTTTTTGCCACTTTCAGAGTAGTTTCCATGTATTCTCCCTTTTTCTTCAATTTTTGGTGCTTTTTGACCATTTTTGCCACCTTAAAAATTGTTTTTATTGCTGAAGTTTGACTGGGGTAGAGTAGAGCATAAAACGTGATTTAAACATTTGTATCTGGTATTCTGACACATTTGTGGGTAAAGAAATATTGCACGGTCTGCGATTTGGATATTGCAGCAGGCAATATTGAGATTTAATCTAATTTGTCATTAATTGCCTAGCCCCACTACCTGTATAGACCAAAGCCTTAAAACCAAAGTCAAATTTCTTGTATGCTTCTTGAAGATACTTGGCAATTCTGATTCTGATTTTGATTCTGCTTACCTGATTAGTCAATACCACTAAGAATAAAAAATACTTCCTGTATTGAAAACCCCTGAGTTTGATTTCACATTTTTGGTGGAATGTAAATGTAAAACTTTGAGTAGTTCATTGTCTGGTTAGCTCTGACTGTTCAGAGGATGTTCATGATGACGATTTAAGACCTCTGGGTGAAGTAATTATGTTTTTGGTCTGATATGTTAACATTAAACCTTCTTCACAGCATTACATATTGAGCAGCAGGCGTCAGCTTCCACACATAGTCCATGCTGTACAGAATCCAACAATCGAGATTCCCGTGAGCACTGCAGCAATGAAATTTTCATGGCAGGGCCTGGCGTGATCTGAGGGGCTCCATGCCCCAGCGATGGGCACCTGCTCCGGCTGCAATGCATTATTTAAAAACACTCATTCAATCCAGGCTTCAGGGGACACCTTTTGTTACTCTGTCGGAAGGAGTGAGTGTAACTCGGCTGAGGAGGAGACTTTTTTTTTATAAAGGAGAGGGGGGTCTGAAGAAGCAGAGCCTGAGGACGTCCAGGTAGATAAAGGAGACATGGGAGGGGAAGGAGAAGGGGTTTGTACTGTACAGGGGAGCTGTGTCAGAGGGAAACTAGAGGTCAGGGCCTTGACTTTTTCCCTCTGTGGATGGTGTAAACCTGAATTCCTTCCCTGTGAACCTTGTGCTAGCTACACATGTCACTCAGGAATAAAAGATGAGATGCTTACAAGACAAACCACAAGCACACAGTGAAGTCTACAGCTCACATTTCCCTCTCTGCTCTTGGCTGCAAAATGATATTTTACAACAAGGTATGTTAAAGAAAATAAATTGATGATAGTAAGAGATCAGTCTGGGTGGGAGAAGAAACATCTGACCTATGAAGGGAGACTTAACACTTAATGAGCCAAAGCCAAGAAGAGCAGCTGGTTCTGTTTCTTCTTAATCAACAAGATATCAAATTTTCTTTCATAAAGCAACTTGATGGACTCTATATGATGCTTTCCAGTCTTCCTACCTCTCCTGTACCCTCACCTCATGCGTCCCAACTAGCACTTTGCTCCTTGTCTGCACATCAAGGAGTACTCTCCAGTGCCCCATCCACAGGAAACACACCTGACATTTAGCCCCGGGCTGCCCTGGCTGGCATTCCTTTACCTCCGTTTGCCTCCAGAGACAAGGGCATCTGAACTGAGTTTAGCCAGCTAAAGCACGGACAGTTAGCAAATTAACTTTCATGTCTTTGTTTCAATAATTCAGCAGCAAGAGCAGGGGCAGGCTGAGGTAAGGTATGGATAGAGCAAGTGATGGAGGAGGATTAAGAAGGGCCTGATTTTGCATTTGCTTTCAGAAATATCCACAAAAATATACCATTCATAATTTATTGTCCTGTGCCCTGTATGTTTCTCAAAGCACCACTGGAGAAAAACACAAAAATATGATTTCCTTAACATTAAATATTTATAAACAAGGTATAAAGTCAGTATAGATTTGACACTATGCTGGTAAATGTAGTGATGTGGTGTGTGATGGAGACACCTGTGATACTGTGAAGCTGTTTCACTAAAGCTTATTCCCTCCGCACACACTGTTTATGTTTGCTTGGCTTTGTTATGGCAGCTCCTTTGTCAAAACAAATCAGTGTCAATAGGCGTGTAAACACACACGGCTTTAGCCATGGGTTAATCCACACACACACACACACACACACACACACATGCACATTTGAAGTGTCACAGTCAGACTAAACACACACACACACACATACACACACACACATTCACTGCTTTCACTTTCCACCAGCAGCTACCTGTGTGGCTACCTGCCGACAGACTCACCTGGAAACAACCTCAGCGCTTGCACTTTAGCTGTCTGATGACTTGTTCATTTCCAGCAAAGTCACAAAAACACTTTTGAGGAGGGATTTAAAATGATCTATGATAAGAGAATAAATTGACATAGCTGACATAGTTTTGTTATCAGCAGAAACCTCCTCCCACTGCTCTTAATGTAGACAGCTCACAAAAAAAATGATCCAAACTACAAGCAGACTCACTTGTTGACTGAAAGGCTTTATCTTTAGGACTCACATGAAGTCCTCTTTACCTTTTCTTAGCTCAGACAGTTTATTTCCCTGTGTGCTCCATGAAGACATGCTCACTTCTCTTCTGTGCACTCTGTTGCCAAAACTGATTAACAACTTCAGGCACGGAGTCTCAATATTTATACTCTCTCTTTTATTTCAAGAGAGAAAACTGACAAATTTGTGCGGATGCACCCAAAGCAGCTGACGAAAGGCGGCATTAATTGACTGTTGACATATCTGAATGAAGCTCAGTGAGCCAAAGGGTGCTGAGGGTAAATCAAGGGTTTCTTTACTTTTAGAGCAGTGTTCCTGCCTATGTCAGTACGCAGCTCTTTATGCTGCCTTCAAAAGGCTAAAATACAGATGGCAGAGCCATCTGTGTAGAATCAAAACCATGCATTCAGACCTGAAGATCCCCATTAAAGTGCATGTAAATACATGGGAGGAGCCAGAGGAGAAGTGGAGGATGTAAAGACGCCCGTGTTCAAAACAAACTGATTAACTTGAAGTTCTTGAAGCTCTTTTCCCAAACAAATTCAGCAACACTTCATATCGCACAAAACTGTCTGTAAACAAACAGAGGATGAGAAAGCAGACGCAGGGAGCAGGATTCTGTGGAAATGGAGACAGTGCTTTACAAAAATGAGAGGTTTGATCAGACTGAAATGTTTCTGTGAATGACATCTTTAATTAAGCACAGATTTATCAGTGTCTCCTTCAAAGAGGTTATAGTAACTACACAATAAGGTGACAATAAAAGTGAAACTGCAGTATAACCTCTGTTCAATTATATCCAATAAAGCACTGGAGGAAAAAGTGTGGTAAGTAATTAATTCACACGGTCACAAGGGCACCGGTTCTTGCTCAACCTTATTATAATTGTTCTTTTTTTCCTGCATGTTTTTTTTTTCTTTACAAACATCCTGATTGAGAAAATATTTCTTAAAGAAGAAAACCCTCCACTGCTTTGTCGGCCCTGCTACCAGTGATCTTCAGAAAAACAAATCAGGCGACTGAATACCTTCAGTGCGGCGAGGCCTTGGTTATGTGGTGGAATCCACATCAGTGTGAAACGCACATGTGACTGTTTGCTTTATGTTGTGTTTCTGAACAAACTGGTTGGAGTCAAACCTTGGATTCAAGGCTCTAAAGAAAATCGAAACACTTTACATGCACAGCTTTTTACACAATGCAGCATACATACTAAGATGCATGCTTTAACTAGTAAATCTGGAAACTTGTGTTGCAAACTGAGATTAGTGTAAAATATTGCGGAGGCCGTCAACTAAAGCTCTGAAACACAAGAGGATGTGCTGCACAACAGAGAAGAATTCACTTTTAATCTGGACCTTAAGAGCCGTCTAATTCACCCACCAGATTACATGCAGCAACAGTTACAAATCTGACAACCTCTCACCGTACTCTAAACTTGACATAAAATCATTACCAGAGGGCAATATGGGAGGAATTAAAATGCCAGGTGCTATAATAAATATATAATGGCGACATGGCAGCGCATGAAGTAAGTAATTGGCCTGCGCCACAGCAATGAGAAATTCACTCTTTCTGGGAGTCAAAGGGAAAGTGTCATACAATAATAGAGAGAGATAGTTTTGTTTCAGCTAAAACTTCTAAATTGAGGTTGATGCACTATTTCCAGGAATAGAACTTGTTTCAACACATTCAAAAAGTGTTCACTGTTTTAGGCATTTTACTGGGTATTAAACATTTAGCAGATGTCATAGAAGAAAAAGTAAAGAAAACAGCTTGAACAAACCTGATTTTTCTATGATGCTATCTGATCTTTAATGAATGATGAATAAATCTCCAGCCTCCATCACTCTGTTGTCACTCCCCACTGTTTCTTCAACGAGTTTTCTGTATGATGCAGTGTGACTTTGCTCCATTAAAAGAAGCCTTAATTGGAAAAAGACTTGCACTTCAGTGGAGATAAAGCATCCATATACTAAGGTTTGATATGTGATGAGAGCTGATTTGGTCACCTCAGCACATTTACGCTTTTATTTGTATATTAATTTCAAACATGACAAACACCTGACCAAAACTGATTCTAACCTCACCTTTTGAACAAAGAGACAAATATCCAAATTTAAATATTATACACCACGAAGGAAGCATCCCATGAAGCAGCTGTAATTCGGTCAAACAGTATAAATTAGTCTGCTTCAGTCTTGTACAAATCCATCCAGGGCGCCCTCCCTAAAGCATCTGCATATGTAAGGATCTGTATGAATATGTAAATATGAATATGAGCTTATCCAGTGATGCACTGAGGTGACTATTCCAAGCTCCACATTTACAAGGAAACATGTGTTGGCCCTGCAGGGCAGGTTAGGGTGACAAGACAGGTGAGGGGAAAAGGGCAAGCACTGTCCATTATGTGTGGGTATGGACATAGTTATTGTTCAAAATGTCCACACACACACACACACACACACACATACATACATAGATAGATATCTAAATCAGTCATGGGCCTGATTTTTACAGCAGAAAAAGCAAACAAAGTAGAACAAACAAATCGAAGGATTTTTGCCTCACACAAACAGCCTCAACGCAGGAGTATTCATCATTCCTACTTCTCAAAAGACGTGTATCTCTTATGGTTTAAATTATTAATCCTCCTCCTACACTATCATTTGAAATACATGCTGCCTCTGCACTGATTTCACTTCCAATGACACATGGAACATAATCCACTCTGCCTGAACAAGCAACTGAAAAACACAGAATTTAAATAATCTATTGCTCCCTGAAAATTGTAAATAAAGTAATGAAGCTGCAGCACACAAACAGGTGTAGAAGTAGCCTGACGTCTGCTCATGGTTCATATGCAATATTAAAGCATCATATGCCGGTTCAAAGGTCACTCTGCCTGCTGTTCATAAAACCACATGGGACTGTTTTCATTTAGGATTCACTCCTCAGAATCGACACAATCACACACAAACACACACACACGCTGAGCAGCTCAATTTTCCAATAATCTGAGTGAAATTAAACGCTCATGGCACAAGAAGTGTACAAAGTATTCAAGGAAGCTTACACTAAGCACATAAGCAAGCCACATATCTAGAAAGCTTAATCAATTGAATGTGACACGGTAATGCATCCAAAACTACAAGACTGTCTCAAGAAATTTTTGTTTCTATGACAGATGTATGATGTGTGTAACAGCACAGCCTCTCAGGACCTGACAGTGTTTTCAGATTACAACTGCATCCCAGCAGGGTTCCCTTCTGACTCCCCCAACCTCAGACTGTTTAGTGCTTAAAATAGCTAATGATGATAAAAGACTACACCAATCTGAGGAGCAGCAGGTTCACATCTTTGAGTGGTCAAAAACAGGAATATTTGAGGCTGCATTAGAATAAAAAGCAGGCATAAGAAGAAGGTCTCTGGATAGGGCTGATTTACTTAAAGTTATATTTCCTTTCAAAGATACATTTCGAAATATTTATGACATGCATTGACAAGTTTTTAATGTTTAATGAAATTATCATTCAGGGTGTTCAGGTTTGAATAGCATAAAATGGGATTGCTCCGTATTCAAACACACGTCAAAGAAATTTTGAAACATTTCAAAACAGAGTTTAACACCAGTCTATACACATGCCACACTGTAGTGATAAATTAGTCTTACTGATGGTGTCTGCTTTAAAAAGAAGTGGGAAAAGAAAGCTCCATGTTCGCTGTAGCTCGACTCTCCGTCGTGTGAATGGATGCTAAAAAGTTTACCACTGTATGACTACTGAACGGGACAAAACTTTTTCCCGACATCGCCAGGTTTACTTGCGCTTAGCAGTGCACCGCAAAACGCAGAAAAAAGTCTTCACAAGCTGAACATTTCTCTGTTTATAAACAAAATAATTCACATCCCCTAAAGTTTACTACATCTGACCGTCAGGGCTTTCCGTAAACCTGAACAAAAACATGCTCAACCAGAAATAACACGATCTTCACCTTTAATGCTGCAGGATTGTGCTTTACAAAAGTGACATATCACGACATATAATGCATTGTTGCGCTGCAAAATGTTGCGCCGAGTTTCAGAGCCAGAAGTGTGAGGACAGACAAAATCAGTAAATATTCCGTGCACAATCGCAAAGTGCAAACAAAAGGTAAAATGAAGATAAAGAAGTTTTAAAAGGCGCACCTCTAAGGAGGTCGGAGGGGAGGAGGAAGGCGCACGCAGGAGCGCACTTTGGTACAGTAAACTCCTTTTAAATTACAGTACCTAGTTTCGAAAGTTGGACTCCCCTCCTCTGCTCCCCTCGGCTGCATGATAAGCAGGTAAACTCTAACATAAAGCGTATAATTCACTTACTTTTCTCTCGCTTGGCTATCGGAAGGGACGACAGCTCCTTTACCTTTGGCGTACATGCTGGATTCTGTTTTAAGACTTTTGCCCCACTCAACACCTGTCAAAGAAAGCAGCCAGGAAAACGCTCCATCTCCATAGCTACCCCTTTAGTGTTTTTCCTCCCCCCTTCTCCTCCCCCTCCCTCCTCCCTCCTCCTTCTCTCTCCTCTCCCTCCCTCTCTCTACTTTTTTTTTTTTTTTTTTTACATCTCCAACATTGGCCACAAATCAGGCACAGTTTCTATTGGGGGGACTTGAAACCGTCCTCTGTTGGATTTTTTTTCCCTCCTCAGCCGCTGTTCCGCAGACCTGCTGCTCCTCCCTCCGCTTTGAAAGAGGTGGGGGCTCCTTAAAGGGAAACACACACTTCTTGTTTACTGACCTCAGAAACATGAGGAGAGAAGGGGGGAAGATGGGGAAAGACATGCCGGGTACAGGCTCTGCTCTTTATAATAAATGCCAGCACTTTTAGGAGAGCCTACATGTTATTGTACACACACACCCTCAAGGAAAAAAAAAAGGATCTGATTTGAATTTGTGACTTTGGCTCAAAACGTGTCTCAGTCGCTTGACTCAATCGCACCTGGATATGTCAAACAAAAATTAAAATGTAGCCTAAAGTGATAAGTTAAGGGCAGTGTATGATGAGCAGGTGGTTAAAGCAGACTGGAGTCCTGACAAAAAGGATCTCAATGGATCTCTACAACGACACCAAGTCACTACATTATGCAGCTGAAACCCCAGATAAAACCAAATGACATGAAGATTTAAAGGCACCATGAGAACTATCCAGAAAAGCTTTTTAGGGTATAAAGACTCTGCTTCCCATGAGCACTATCACCCACTTTCGTTAAGACATGACCATAGGCAAGACATGCATTTATTTGGAAAGGAATGAACGGGAAGAAAATCTTCTTTTTGACACTTCCTTTATGTGTCCCAACAACTTTTTGCAGGTTACAAAGCGATGAAGTAAGTATTAATTTGTAGTTATGTAACGCTGGTGTTTGAAATGTTACATCAAAAAAACTTTGTTAACTATGTTGTCAACTCACAGCCCAGTGCTCTGAGACATGTCAGTAACTTACCATGTTAGTGCATCCTGGTTATGTCCTACCAGTGCTCCTCTACCAATCAGGGCAAACATACCCCTGCTCCTCATTTTATTGACAGACGCTCAAGTGTGAACAGATCACTGCAGTATAACTGCTGAATGTGTGTTTTGATAATAGACTGAAATGAATGACCATAGTCTCTAAAATGCCGCCCATCTGTTTCTGAAACACAGTTTTGGGGCAGGCTGTGCCTCTGATTTGGCCAAGTAAGTAAAAATATTCCTTCCTTGTACTGTGGGCCGTTTGAGATATTAGCCATTCTGACTGAAGTTATTTATTTGTATCAGGATGTTCACTGTTTATTTCTGCTGGGAACATGTTTTTTTCTTTGTCTATTGTTGGCTTGGTGTGTATGTTGTTTCTAGTACACCAAGGTACAATTCCTCATACCTGGCTAACTCAGTTAGCCGAACAATTTCAAGATCAACCTGATGTCAGTCAGGCTTCTTCTGTCTCTCGAAGCAGGTTAAGCTAAATCAACAGATTTATAAATTTAAACTTGCCTCAACTGTTTAAGTAAGCCAGATCTGTAGTCACCCAGCTACTTCCGGGGAGATCTAGTCGATTTAGGACCAAGGAAAATCTGTGCCATATTTGGTAAGGAAAAACTGATCGCAGTTTGCCAAGATCCATTATCTTTATTATTATTATTATTATTATTTATTATTATTTTATTTTCTCGTAACTTTTTGTTTGAGCATTACTGTTTCAGTCCCCAAGGCACTTTTTTCTTGCAACAGCTGATATAAAAGTTCCCTTGCAGGAGCATCTTAATCATATGATCATGACTTATACATGATAAGGCAAAAATGGGGGCTATGGCATATTTTATTGACAAATAAATGTGTTTGTTGTGGTAGTCAGTTTGCAAAGATTGTGCTCTCAAGTCTACCTCTGGAACGGTGGATTCTTCAGATGTCTTTTGTAGTCAGCATCACAAATAAGGTAACAGCTATCTTGGGCTTCAAAACACCCCAATTGACACCAATGAATGATAATCATGTAGTGAAATGTAGTGACTATGTAGATCACAGAAGAAGCTATTGCCCTTTTCTAAAAGGCCAAATGATTTTTGAATGAGACAAATAGGATTAGGAGAGGTCAAGTTATTGTGTATTCATTTATTTATTTAACTCCTTCGATTATCACTGCAGTCAAGCTGCTTCAAACTAATTTTTCATATGTAGATTTCTAAAAAGTGTTCTTAATCGGAGTGACTTTTATAGCTTTCAATGAGTTTTTGCCTTTTAACAATAACTGACTTGGATCAAAGTTTTTTATTCCCAGTTGTCTGACTCAGATCAAGATATTATCATAGTTGTAGGGGTCAGAGTGAAACTTCCTCTCCCAAGCAGCTCTGAGCTTTACTTGAGTGAATCTGCTGTCTGAGCGGCAAAGGACACATGATCTCTTGTTATTCAGTGTAATAAAAAATCAAAAATGAACGGGTGGGATGTAGATCCAAAAGCGATGAGTTAATCAAGGGCGTTCTTGGTTAACACAAGGGAGGCTTAAGCTGCAGTCTCCTGTGCCAAGTCATACTCACTGTTCTGCATAAGGAGTGATCTGCCCACAGTCTGAGCACAGCTTTAACTGCACAGTTCACATCCAAGAAATACGATTTAACCCTTTTTTTCTTTCCAAACGAGCTGGTTAATATACTTTATTCCCTTTCTGACACCTTATTAGCAGAGAGAAACCCACTTTATTTTAGACCCTACATTCATTACAAAGCAGCACCTTGGCTCTAAGTGGTGGACTGGTTGTTTCATATCATAGTGTAGAGCTATCATAGTAACAGGATAACAACCAAGATAAAATACAGTTTCCTACGTTAAGATTAGGTTTAAGTATTTGATCTAAAAGGGGGGATTTGCATCAATCCTTAAAAGCATTCTCATTTTTTGGGCTACATTGGAAATCCAGGAAAGATTTATACGTGTGTATCGGTGATTGTGCTCATGCAATCAATTCTTTGATTGGTATCTTTGTCAATACATTTTCCATAGAAGTCATGAGAAGTGCCTAGTGCTCACTTTAGAGTGTCTACTTGGTTTGTCTTTTCTAGTCGACTGTAGAGAGATGGCAGTGCGCAGATTCACAGGATAAAACTTGTAGATGCAGAAGCTCATTCCAAGGTTTCAAAAACTGATAATTATACACCATTTTAAAAAGGAATCAAGTCAATCTCCCATCTTGACTTTCAAAGAGAAGTTCTAGCCTTATAAAAGAATATTCTTGTAATGTTGTGTCTGACTCCAAGTAGTTTCTTTTTGGTGAAGGGCGGCTTTGAAAAGCAGCATGAATGATGGTGTTTTCTATTGGGTCCTTTGGGGTTAAGCTCCAAAACACTTTTACTTCCATCATCTGATTTCAAACCAAACAGACTGTACTTTTATGGCAGCCATCTGTAAGTGACGTGAACTCAGATATAACTGATATATCACTCTGATGTTCCATGCTGTAATAAAACTATTTTGTTTAATCTGGTTAATTACAGACATTGAACCACTCCCTGGTTGACAAGCAGCCACAAAGACAGGAGATAAGGAAGATTTAGAGAGATCTCTAAAGTTAAAAAAAAATTGATAAAACACATCTGACATTTGCAAACTGCCACTTTCCAGTTACCATTTACATTTGAAAATTATTAATACATCAAGAAAAGTGAAACACTTGCAATGGCAATATGGTTATTTTATTGCTGACTCTGGAAGAACTAATTTTTATGCCATTATGAATTTTTTGCCACATATTCTTGGGCACATTTTCACTATCTGTACAAATTTAGACTATGTTAAAATGTACGTTGAAACAGATATCATTCATATGTACAATAGCGGTTCCATCGCAATTGGGATGTTGTATAAAATGTAAATAAAAAACATAATAACGTAAAATCAGTTGAATACACACAAAGACAAGATAGTTATCGTTCAAACAATTTAACTCCATTGTTTTTGGGGTTTTTTTGCAAATATTCACTCATTTTAAATTTTATACCTGCAACATGTTTACCACTGTGTGTCTGCACCTGTCCTTTCAACAACACTGTTGATAGTGTCTTGGAACTAAAGACTCCAAGGGGCCATTTACATGACAACAACTTTGTGTTTTTACACAGAAACTGTTTTAGCTGACTGAAGAAAGAAGCTTTTTGAAATTGATTTTTCCTGAAACCCTGAGGCCACCATTGCAGTGTATACAGCTAGACAGAGTTTTCAGTGGAAACACTGACGTCACACACAGCTTTGCGCGTGAGCATTACATTTTCAATGTGGCAACTGCCATGCTCAAACCAGACACAACAATAGTAAGAAGCATTTTTGGGTGAAACATTATCTCATAAACAGGGCCTAATTGTTAAAGCTTTGCAACTGAAATTCTTTCCTAGTCTTGCTTGATGTAAAACTTCAGTTGCTCAACAGTCTAGTTTCAATTTGCATATTTTGCACTTCATGATCTGAACCACATTTTCAATAGGATACAGGTCTGAACTTCAGGCAGGCCAGTCGAGTACCTGCACTCCTTCACTACGAAGCCAGACTGCTGTAGCACGGGCAGAATGTGTATTGTCATTGTCTTGCTGAAATAATCAGGGATGTCCCTTGAAAAGTTGTGGCTTGGTTGGCAGCATGTGTTGCTCCAAAAACTGTATGTACCTTCAGCATTGTATCAACTGAGAATTTTTTTTTGAGTGTTCCTGAGTCCACATAGTAATATAGTTTACACCAGGATGTGGGTTTTTAACGCAGTACTGTCCGGGGTGTTGAAGGTCACTCATTGTTGGTTTTGGGCCTTGCCGCTTATGCGCAGAGATATATCCAGATTCTCTGGATCTTTTGATGATATTATGGACTGTTGATCAAATACCTAAACTCCTTGCATTTGTACATTGAGAAACATTGTTCTTAAAATGTTGGATATGCTCACTGTTGCTCACAAAGTGGTGAACCTCACCTCCTCCTTGCTTGTGAACATCTGTGCCTTCTTGGGATGCCCCTTTTACACAGAATCATGGCACTCACTTGATTACAATTAACAATGCTTATCTGTCTAATGTTCCAAACAGGTGCTTTTTGAGCATTCCCCAACTTTCTCAAAAATTGAACAAATTGCTTCAATCAAAATGTCAGGAAAAAAATATTGTAAAAAAGAAAAAAAAAAATCTAGACAGAGCCGAACAAATCAAATTGAGAGGTGCAATGCAGGATGACTTTGGGTCAAGTTGACAAAAAGGGCCACAAAAATGTGTTATCAAAAGGGCAAACTTTGAGAATACAAATAGTAGTAAATATGCAAAGTTTATCAATCACCCTGATTTTATTTTTTCTTCTTCATTCTCCATTTTTTGGTCATTAAAGTTTCAGAGTTAGAACCCATCTAACCTTCTCTGGACCACCTTCCCTCCTTTAACCTGAAATGTTAGTTAAACTTTGGATGCTCTGTTCCAGTCTACTCAGTCCTTCCTATCCTCATTAAATACTTTCGTGTTATGCAACAGCTTCAGCAGTGAGGGTCCGTGTCAGACGTGGAGGCATCCAGAATCCCTGTAACGTCCCTGCTCTGCCCCGGCATCTGCCTGCACGGGAAGGAAAAACACAATAAGTTGCAGTCCAGACTAACAGAGGAATTCCCCCAGCCCCTGTCTTTGTGAGGCCAAATTATAATTAATCACAGGTTTAAAAATTCTGTGCAGAGTGAATGGATGCCTTTCTCAGCCCATTTCTCGCCACCTGCCTCTGACAGCGTCCCCAGAGCCTGTATGGTTGTGTGTAGGCTTGGTTTGTAAACCGTGTGTGGTAGAAAGGCTTCTCCGGGACCAGTTAAAAGAGAAACACACAACCCCCAAACAACTAAATACAAAGCAGCAGTGAAACCTCCGCCCTGCAATCCCTATGAGTCAGCCATGACTCGCTGAGGCCCCTTGTTCCTCCTCTTCTCTAGAGCTTTGAGTCCATCTTTCCTCTCCTTTTTCATGACAAGAAATGGCACATATGTTATGGAGGGCTGAACTTCAGAAGAGGACGCTGGTTCCAATCCCAAACTCTCCTTCCCCTTTTAGTGCCATGAATTGACAGGTCAAAAGGTTGGAGGCTCATGTGTTTATGTTTTTATTTTAAAATAATGACCGCCAAGCCATGCCAATATATTAAAATGACATTATCGCAAGAAACTGCAGAGATATGTCAACTGACTGACCAGATTTGGACTGTGACCTTTTTTCATGTGGTGTCTACACAGGATTAGTTCTTGTTATGATGCTCAGTTGTAGGCAAATCAGAAATATGTTTGGCATGAAAGCCCTTCAAGGGACAGGGAAATAAGCCACAAACCTCATGATCTCTGCATAGGATGGCTGTTAAGTTTGTTCATGTCTGCAGCATCTGTCCCTAATCAACAGACCTGGAAAACAACAAACAAACACAAATCATCATTTCACCACTTCCGGATTGCTGATAATTGGGACAGCAAAGAGTCAAGTTAATACAGACATCTGACAATTAAATCAAGCTACATCAAAACGTAAACTGTCATCAGTCGCTAATGTAAGCGCAAGAAAAGTGACTGACATGACACTCTCATTGAAATCACAGTTTGGTTGGAATTGTGTAGAATTAGAGTGTTGTTAAACTGTCCCAGTGTCTTCCTGCTTCATGATGGGGATTACTTACACCACTGTCCTCTTGTCTGGCATATCTTACTCAAAAACACCCAGATATCTCAGTTGATAAGACGAAAGAAATGGATGCTTTCTATTACACAATGAATTTAACTAAACTATACTAACTGGCTAAACTTATGACTAAAGAATGAACTACCAACAACACCAAGATTAGCAAACAGCCAGTGGATCTTATTATGCTGTAGTGACCTTTGGATACAACAAAGTGAGAAAGCTCACTTAAGTGCTTGCTGAAAGGGTGAAAACTGACTGCATACATTCAAATCCTAAATCAAGGCAAGTGTTGCTTTACATTTTTTAAGGATCTAAGAATGGTTTTGAAATGCAAGATGATGATATAGTTAGTAATAAACGTGTGATTAAAATGCAATAAGTGTTGGAGTTCAGAAATTAGCTCAAATTAGAAATATGGACTGTTTGACAGCCCATGCTTTTAACAGTCTGCAATGGTGAGATTTAACTTTAGATATCACCTTCCATCATCTTCTTAGCTGCCGATCAGCAGAGAGAACTTGTGGCAGGGGCAATTTGCAATAGTCTCTACAACAAGTAACATCATTTTGGTGTTTGACTTTCCCAAACTATTATGATACCTAAAGAAATTGCTGGTGCATGAATGTGATAAATAAAAGTTTCTGTCATTGTTAGCAAGAAACATGTTCAACTTTTGGCTCAGTCATCAATTTGAAACCATTGTCTCAAAATCTTCCACAGGCATAATTTGTCTTGTTGCTAGGTTTGAATAAAGCTCAGCTCAAGTTACACGCAAAAAATTCATTTCTAAGCAGAGAAGAAACATTGAGCATGTAGGAAACTGTTCACTGGGGTAAAATAAAATCCATCTGAACTGTGCAGCCTTGATAAACATCTATTGCTGCTGGAAGATTTTTGAAGCCCTAAGCCCCCGCTTACATAACTCCAAGCGCTCTGTTATCCCAAATATGAACCTGTCTGTCTGTTATTATGTCTGTCTTTCTGGCTGTCAGTGTGGCTGTCTATGTGCCCACCTACCAGCTGTTGTGGCTGTGCGCCTGCCTTCCTGCCTGTTTGTCTGTTTGGATTTGCGTCATTCCACTTGGTCACCAAGTTCGTCTGTGCCATTCCCAAACACCAGACACCCTCCCCAACCCCCAACTCTGCTTCACTTCATCCATTTGACACCCAGTGGCTACTGCGGGCCTCTGCTGTGATAAAGAAAGACTGTGCTCTGCTCCCATAATTAGAGACAAAGACAGAGAGAAAGCTCTGGTGCTCGTTGCCTTTCTCTGCCTTTACTGTGGATACAGGTTGCAGCCGCACATGAAAGAAATAATAATAAAATCCATCTCCCGTATCTTTCTTTCTAGACTGCTCATAAAAATGTTCAAAGTCATTGCAAACCTTAAAAACACTATTACACATATTGCATTTGACAACAGAAAACCCTTAATGGGTCGAAGGCATCTGTGTTTGATTTTCTCTTTCTTTTCAACTCCTATCTGCCATTACTTTAGATTTAACAGCAGCAAAAGCCAAGTTAACATCAATGAGACCTAAAAGTCAGATTACACAAGACCCCACCAGGTGTATAGGTCAAAAAAACATAGAATTTATAAAATGAAAGGGGCACCATAAGACAATGTAATTTTATATAGATTGTACAAACTCAATAAATATCCATTGATCTGAAGGCTTGTCATACCCTCAAACCTATTTGACAGGATTTTACAAATGTTGACTGTGAAGCCTTCAAACACTTCAAGGGCCCCAAAACTTATTCACCATTGAGGTCAGTGAATATTATCACTTGATCATGCCCCTCTCATGCCTCAGGTATTGTTGGTGCCAAAATCTGTACTTTTACAGATCCCAACCCACTTTTGTTAATAGTACTGATTTATGTAAAATCAAGTGGTACCATTTTTCAGTACCTATATGCATTCTTGTGACTGTGAGGGAGTATTTGATTTTCAATGCTGGACATGGGCATAGCCTATGTATAGCTGGGTTTTAATTTGTGCATTTGTAGGAAAAAACACTGTTATTGTAGTTAATTTGTTAAGTTTTAATTTATTATGTTTCTTTTCACAACACTTGAGAAGCGTTTGGGAATCGAGGACTAACTGTTGATGCTTTGTAACTGAAATTTTTTCCCATTCTTGCTTGATGTACAACTTCAGTTGCTCAACTTTCTGGGGTCCCTGTTGTTGAGTTATGCACTTTATAATGCATCACACATTTTAAATGGGAGACAGGCAGGCCAGTCTATCTCTCTTCACTCTTTCACTACGAAGCCGCGCTGTTGTAACAGTTCCAGAATGTGTCTTGGCATTGTCTTGCTGAAATAATCAGGGACGTCCCTGGAAAAGTCGTGACTTAAATGGCAGCACTGCTCTGAAACCTGTATGAACCTTACCTACCTTGAGTAGACTCATATGCCCCAGCGTACTAAGGCCTTGTTTACTTGAGAGCTGCTCCATTTAAATCAGAAAAATTTGCCTATTGTGTTTAAAAAAAAACCTATGCTAACATGTCAACACAAAACAATTAAAACACTAAAAACACCCGTGTGTGTATGCTGACAGGGATATAACTTTGTTATGAAACACAACTGTTTGACACCATGCACCTATGTTTTGGATTATAAAAACTTCAAACTGATTGTCACTTGATATCTTAATGTAGTTTCGTTGCATGACTTCCTGTCCTGCTGGATGTTATTGAGCATTGTTGCTCTGAGATCAGGCAAAAACAGAAAATTTGCACATCTGAGCTGAGACACAGCTAAGGGGCAGTGGAGCCTTTCATTTGAAACCTTTCTCATCATGTATCAGGTGTGATCTGGCCTTTAGTGCTCAAAATGGGGTTCTAGTGTAAAACAATGGCCAAAATGCAACAAGGGTTAACTGTTTTGATTGAAAAGCCTCCCACGTGAACAGGCCCTTGGACATAAAATTAGCTATGCTCTTCTGAACCTGAACTGTTTTTTTTTTTTTTTTTTAAACAAAACCAAATTTAAAGTTGACTATGGCATTGAACAAACACAAAAAGGTTTTTTATTTCTACAAATTTAACTTTAGTGAGAGGGAAATGCAGATGCACAAGTTCAACATCAAGCTTTGGTCACAGAAGATGACAAAGTAAAGAAAACTACAAAAGCTGTTGCAAATGCACTGGCAAACTTTGAGTAAAATCTAAATCCAAGAGACAGATAAAAGAATCAAAGAAGTTGATGTGAACACCCTGCTAGCAAAATGTCATATGCCTCAAAATTTTAACTGTGACAAAGAACTCAACCGATGTTTGAACATGAACGTTCGTGCCGGCTCCTGTTTTTAAGTCTCTGTGATGGAAATGATCAGTGGAGGAAGCAGTATGTGTTTTGAATACTGTGCCTTCTCTTTGTACTTTTATCCTTGTCCTGAAAGCTTTGTCCCTGTACCTTTAAGAACGAAGAGAGGAGGGGGGGGGGTCAGAGGAGAGAAAGAGAATGGGTAGATGTGCTGTGGCAGAGAGAGAGAGAAGGGGAGAGGAGTGAGGGAGGAGGTGGTTATGTTCTCATGTATTTTCTTTTTGTGGGAAGTGGCACAGCCGCACCGCAGCATAAACTAACACATGAACACATGCCTGCATACACACACACTCACACACACACACACACACACACACACACACACACATAAAGAAAAGCCACACATTTTTCTATGTGTGAGTGAGGGTCCCTATCCTCACACAGTCAGGGAGGAGACAGGGATGTTGACGACCATATTCCACAGCTGTGATCCCCTCATGTCTCCAAACAAAAAGATGCAACCACTTAAAGAGGAAGAGATAGATGAACGTGGGGAGACAGGAGCCTGTAAAAATATTTGCCCTGACATACAAAAAGAGCACTGACAGGAGAACATAGCCTGGTAAGGAAGAGACTTTGATTTTTCAGAGTAAAAGTTTGGTGTGTTTGGGAGTTGAAGACCCCACATGGACCATTGCTGTGGGATTTTCTTTGTTTCTGACACATCACAACTGATATGAAACAGACAACATGGTTGTAATGTCATCACTCGAAGATCCTTTTCATTTCTGGATATAGCTGTGAGGAAGAATTGCTCTGGATTTTTCCAGTGTGGCTTCCTGCTTAGTTTTAGATGGAAACCACAAACAGCTAGGCCCGACCCGCCAGAGCCACACTGAAACATGTGGTCACATCCTCCGCCTGCTCACTCCCTCCTTCCACCGTACATTATCCTCCACCACGCTCCACCCCTCCATCCTCAACTTTCCCATCACCACAATATATTGGCTCTGCCTTCCTCTCACGTAGAGTCGAATTACCACGAGAGTGCTGAGGAAGACGAGGGGGTTACCGAGAGAGAGTGGCAGCTAGCTGTTTGTGTAACAGGCTTTGTGGTACCCTGTTCCCCTAAGCTAGACCTGGAGGGACCAAGGCCAGCCACAGTCACACTATGATAGAGACTGGCTTGGTGGTGGCGGTGGCAGAGGAACACGCGCTGTCTTGTGACTGATGAAATTGCATCATCAGCGTGAATGCAGCCACCATGCCAAAAACACGCCTCAGTGGAACCCACAAAAACATTGCGTGCCAAGTCACTCCTCCTCTTCCTCCTCTTCTACCATCCCTACTCTCCATTTAGCAACCCCTCTCTCTTCATTCTGCTTCCCCAGCCCCCCTCCTTTTTCCTCTCTCTCTTTCCCTCACTCTCTCTCTCTGTCACATTTTTTAACTCCTGGTTCCAAAACATGCACATAAGCACGCTTGCCAGGATGCGTGCCCACACCAGCGCGTGCAGCATCACAGCTTGTCTCTGCTGCTTGTCTCCCACGCGCCCTCGTACACCACTGCCAGCTAGCACGAAGCGCTGTGACCTCCCACTGCCCGAGGGCGTATGAGACGAGTTTGTGCGTGTGTGTGTGTGTGTGTGTGTGTGTGCCTGTGTGTGTGTTTGTGTGTGTCTCTGTGTGTGTGTTGCAGAGGGGGAGGGGGTTTAAGCAGACGGGTAATGGGGGTTGTCACACCAGGGAGTCAGGGAGAGACGGTTGTCTGCTCCTCTGTGCCCTACAAGAAAAAGAACTGGTGCCTTTATGAGCATTATTCACTCCCTGAGCTCCACAACACAAGCCTTCAGTGATGAAACGACCAATCACAGAGGGAGAAGTGCAAAACCTGCAACTTTTAGAGCCGTTAAATGTTTCACTTTATCCCAGAGTCATCATTGAGAGTCAAATCCATCTCCCGCCTGCCATGTGGATCTCTAAACTTGCACATTTTTAGCCTGAACACCTAAAAAAAAACCTTGCACAAATCAATTACGGGAATATGGCAGCACCAGGCTGTATGATTGCTGTGTATAAATATGCAGTGACAGGTTGATGGAGACAATGGAGTGAGACTAATGTGTTGCCAGCTCCGGTGGACCTGTCAAATGCTTGTACATGCGACTAACTTGGCTAAAATGTGTGTGATGCAAAATCAGGGTCACAGAGGGGACAGTGGCTGACACGATAGCTGGAGGTGTGCGAGGGTGTGTGTTTTTGTGTGTGTTTGTGTGTGTGTAGAGGTGGGCTGGCTGGCAGACTGGATTGTGATCCAGAGGAGGGAGGGGGTTGCGGAGGGGTTCAACGATATGAATAATACTTCACGGAGAGTAAACAGCCATTCTTAACGTTCCTAACACCTACACCAGCTGTGAGAGAGAGAGAGAGAGAGAGAGAGACAGACAGACAGAGTTAGAGAGATAGCTAGATGGATAGATAAAAAATAGATAGATGGATAAAAAATAGGTAGACACAGAGAAAGAGTTGTGAGAGAGAGGGGAAAACAAAGAGGAACAGAGGAAGAAGAGCAGGACACACTTCAGTGCAAAGTTTGTATAATTTTTGAGATCCAAAAATAGCCATAGTGGGATGATGAATTCAGAGCTGCATTTTGTGGAGGACGCAAGTATTGTTTGGTCTCCCACCATCATTATTTCCGTGCACTAAAACATCTCGATAGACAGACCCATGGGAGCCCAATGCCTGCATGAACCCTGCCCCTGCTTTAAATTGTACAGTAAAAACCTTGAAGTCTATAAGAAGGCAGCAGGGATGGCATGTTGGAGCTTTTGTCTCAGTGTGAAGAGTAAAATCAAAACTGAGCCAAAACAGCGGGAAGCCTGGGGAAAGCCTCTGCAGACTCCACACTGCTGAGGTTGAGGCTATGCAAGATGCTCGACAGAGCTTTTCAGTTTTATGAGAAAAGCATCCTGTGAGTATGCATGTGTCTGTGTATGTGTATGTGTGTGTGTGTGTATGTGTGTGAGTGTGTGTGTGTGTGTGTATGTGTGTCAGGAATGTAACATCCCTCCCTCTCACTTTTTCTCCACCTCAGCCCCACTCAAAGTGCCTCAAACTCAAAACGGGTGTTTTAAGAAGTGAAGGGGGGGTTGTGATTTTGTGTTCTGGTGTGACTGTTTTATGTGTGTGTGTGTGTGTGTATGTGTGCGTGTGTGTGTGTTTTGCACGTGTACTTGCGTACTGCAGTGCATGTGTGGATGTTACATGGAAGGGGGTGTAAGCCTTGCAGAAAATAGGTTGACGTGACCTACATATCCATGTGGCTTCTTATTAGCATACAACCATATTTCATGTAGACACTCTTGCACACAGACACATACACACAGGACCACACACATGAGAACACACACACGCACATACACACACACACACACACACACACACTCGCACACACGCTAGATAACATTGAGACAGACAAGAAGAAGGCTATTTACATTATTTGCATTGTGTCCTTTGTTTGCCTTTAACCGTCTCAACACCAGAGCAGATGGCACGCTGACACACACATGCTAACACACGCCCATTTGTATGGTTGCAAGTAGATGGACATCATGAATGATTGTGGCCACAGTTTCCATTTTGAGGATTGGATGACAAACAGTTTACATGATAAAGCTCGCACTTGGGTTCACATGACCACACACCAGTAATACCATCAAAACCGATAAATATACACCACAGGGAGTTAAAGGTCGACAGAGGTTGAATTTGTTTGCTTCAAAAATTTCATTAGAATAAAAATGGTGAAACAAGAAATATCTGTAGATTCACTACATAATTCTCATATGGGTTGTTTGTTAGGTGTTCTTTATCAACCTACAGTTTGCTTATTTGACAACAACCTCATGTAGGAGCCTTCCATTCCTGAAATGGTGGTTTTCATTCATGCGATTGAGTTTTGTTTGCAGGTGGAGCTGGAAAAACATCTGATTTAGGGGAAACACCAAAAAGTAACTCACTTTTCTGGTGTCTAACCAGTGAACTACAAGTCCACCTGTAGTTTTCAGTACTTATCAAATCATAAGAGCCATCGAGGAATGTTTAAAGGATCTGTCTGAAGTTTCCTACTTGAAAGCAATAAAAGAAATTGTATTACTTTTCTTTACTTAAGGAATTATTTGTCATGGGAGATTTTTAAAAGCAAGGTTTCTTATGAGGCAAATATGTTATAAGTCCCTGAGATGAATTAAAACTGAGATGGTTAGATGGATGATAACAAAGCAGTCGATGAAAGATGTCACATCAAAAATATTTAATTTCTTCCCCTTTTTAGTTTTGTTTATTGCAAACAGCCTAATCTGACAAATTTGCATGCATGTTTGTCATCACCTATCTCCATAAGGCAGCCAATATGCTTTGTCATTAAGATGATAGCATTGAAAGAGCAATGCATGTAATGCAGTGAAATGCAACAAGACCGTTCCTTTGATCAGTCAAGATTTGACCTGGTGTCATTTGAATCTGTTGAATTTGAGGTGTTTTTGGTTTTAAGGTGACTGTAAGGACTATCCCTTCGAAGTGGGTTGCAACAACTCCTTCAGCCAGAGGACCCACGCACTGCCATGATGACATAACATGTGTTTTTATTTTGAAAACCCATTGGAGATCAGGTATACCTTTTAACGCTGCTTTTTGCATTTCAAGGCAACTTTTACCAGAAACAAGTCGATGCAATGTATTTATCAACAGTTACGTAAAGCTACAGTTTTACATATGACAAGCAAACTTTGCCAGTTTGTACCATAGTTCAGTTGCCGGCTACATTTATCACTGCTTACAGCCGGTGCTCTAAGACATATCTGTTATGTGTGAATTCTGTTTATGTCCTACCAGTGCTCATCGACGAAGCAGAACTTGTGTAACCTTGCTCTCCATTTTACTGATAGACTCACAGGTTTGATCACTGCAGTATAACTGCTGCTGCGTGTGGGCTGGATGAACATTATCACAAACCATTTAGCTCATGTTTTAGCCTTTAGCCCATGCTCTGGCACTCTCCTGTTTAGCTTCCTTCATCTCTTCTCTCTCTTTTCTGTCAGACAATTCAGCTACGGTGTCCACAATTATGACTAAATAAATCACAGAAATTGTTTTCAGCAGAGAAAAAACACAGATCTCTTTTCTTAGTGCTAAACTTCATCACCTCCATGGCGTTGTTCTAGAGACTTCAATTTGCCGTAAATCAATTTCGCTCAGTCTGACCTGAGTTGGAAACTGAAAATTAGCATTTAGAAAAAACCTTTTTTGATGCTGCTGCTATCATTTTAAATTGTGGATTATGACCAGGTATAAATCTAGAAGTGGGACTTTTTCAAGATCACTTAGAAAGTCCTCACAATACCTTTAAGGACAGGGTGAAATCAGGAGGCCTTTCACATCACAGTAAGAAAAAAAAAAGAAAAAAAAAAGAAATACAAGCACATGAAGTCATATAAATATCCAAAAGCTACTGGCTTTTGGGTTATACTAAGGTGGTTTTGAAAAGATCTCACTGGAAGAAATCTAACATTTTATCTAAGGGATATCACTTCAGAGGTACTACAGAATACAAGGGGTAGCCCAAGGCTTATCTCTGGGTCCACTGTTATTTATTTTACACCCATGCCCTGAAGAATATTACAAAGTCTGCCTTTCCTTTCTTTGCAGACAATACAACCTTTTACTACTTTGCCTGCTCCAGCTACTACTATTATTGTTTATACAGCATTTAATGTGAAACTAAATAAAGGCAATCAATTTACAGTAATTAATGAATGAATAAATACAATTCCTTGCATTAGTAAGTTTGTTGTAGCTCAAGAAAATGAAATCCAACCAAAATTTCCTCTTTGTGCCGTGTGTACCTTCTACCTGTGCAGAGTAATCATTGGCCCATTATTACCCCAAGGACTGTCCCCACTCATCTGTTTTAAATAACGACTGGTCTCAGTATGAGTTTGACAAAGAAACTGATTTTCCTGAGCTATACGTACCATTTAAACTCTAATGGAAAATAATCAAATAACTAAACATGAAAGATTTCTTATCTGGGCAGTCATCCATGTGCAAGTCTTCTTTCACCTCTCAATCTATATGGCTGTTCTCTCTCCATGTATGTCCATCTACTATTCTACAATTCACTTGGCAGACGCTTTTATCCAAAGTGACGCACGTTGCTTCACACTGTCATCTGCTACACCAGGTATTAAGATACATACATACACAGAGACTGAATCACCAACATGCAAACCAAGACACTGCAGTTTATACTACACAACTTAAAAGTGTGAAGGCTGTGATAGACTTACATTTGTTGGCAGAGGACTGTTATTTGACTGTTATCTCTTTCAACAAGTGACATTGAATAGAAATGGATGAGGTAACTCCACAGCTTATTCTACAAAAGTGAAGCCAAGATGTCACTGCCCTCTGGACACTGCAAAAACGGAAATCTAAGCAAGTCATTATGTCTTATTTGTAGTTTAAATTCTCTTATTGTTCTTAATTTGAGCCACATTCACCAGACCAGATCATAAAACTGTCTTATTTCAAGTTTTTTTAAGACAAAAATATATTGTTTGTAACAAGTCAAAAGAATCTGCCAATGGGATAAGACAAATTCGCCCGGGAAGTTTCTTGAAATTAGAAAGATGTCTTAAAACAAGAATCTTTTATCTTATCCCATTGGCAGATTTTTTTTTACTTGTTACAAGCAATTGATGCCTCATTTTGTCTTTAAAAAACTTGAAATGAGACTTTTGTATGACCTTGTCTAGTAAATGTGGCTCAAATCAAGAATAGTAAGACAAATTTTACTAAAAATAAGACATAATGACTTGCTTAGATTTCAGTTTTTTCAGTGGAGCTAATGACCTCTGTTCAAGTCAGTACAGGAGGGATCAGTAAAAGGTGTCACAGCAGTATTTTGCCTCTAAGTTAGCCAAATACCCATTTAACTTACCATTAATACAACACAGAGCCCTAAACCAGTCTACAACAAACCAGCTTCTTGTGGCAACTCAAAGCTGATGTTCACAGACAAAGAAGCTCAACTACCGATCTTCTTTGCCACTTATGCCTTGTACTCCTTATATGTGATAAAAATACATTTTGCTGAAAATAAATACTTGAAGTGTTAAGTATGAACCGTGATGACAGAAACCACCAAAAATGTGTTCGATGTGCACTTTGGTTTTATTATTTTAACCATGTCTCATCTGTTAAGATGGAGTAGGCAGCCTTTACCACCTATTTTGTAGCCAAGCAACAGTGGGAGTCACAGTGCTGTTTGCCATCTTTTTATACAATCTGTTTGCCAACCCATAATCAATTCATTTGTAAGACTTTTTGGAAAGTAAAGACAAACTATACACTTGCAGTCTAAGGTATCATATAAGTAAAGAGATAAATGAATATTAATATGTAAGAATCAGGGTGAATCAACAGACCATTCTGGCATTGAGTTTAGAAGATTTGTTAATAATTGGGTGTGAAATCATGTGGCCAACACTTCCCACTTTGAGGTTTCCATGACAGTTTACACAAAGCTGCCAGCATCACCAACATGACATTACAACAGTATACCAGATGAATAAATGACAAAATTCTGTGTAGGAAGTGAATTTAAGGCTTAACAAACAACTCCCAATATTGATATTTTAATGGAGGGAATGGGAAATAGTAAATATAAAACCTCTTGGCCAACAAACAACATAATTGTGGTTTGTGAATCACCATTTCACCAAGAGCTACGCCACCCTCTTGACAGGCTTTATTCATGAACCACCTTTAACACACAATTGCGACACAACAGGAGACATTTGAGAATCTCTGAGCTCAATTTTCTGTTTAACTGTTTCAGACCCCTGAGCAGGAAGAGTTTCTCTCTCCCTCTCTTATCTTGGTTTCTCTCTGTCTTTCTCTTCCATCTCCCTCTCATCCCTCACTTACTCCCTCTCCTTCTCTCTCTCTCTCTCTCTCTCTCTTTGCAGAGCAGCCATCCCCAGGACAACTATTAATCAGAGGCAGAAATGATAGATGTTTTGCTCACCAGCAATGCCATCTATTTTGCCTAAGTACAAACAGTAGATGTGCTGTGCATATTTATTACAGGAGAAAAAAAACAGTGGCTCAGAAAAACACATATATTTGCACATTTACCAATGCATACACGTTCACACAAACACATATTCTTGCATCTGTAAACACCCTCCACCACATTGACGCAGAATCCAGACTTGAGTATAACAGATTCAGCTCTCTGCAGTGTCTGGTTATTATTGTGTATTTGAGGCACCTTGCAGCTCCTCCAGCTCGCCGGTGATTAAGCAGCACAACGAACACTGTGGTCATTGTTGGCGTAGGATTTCTTTAAAAGACTTCAACTAGGGGCACTGGTGAGTCAGAGGACTGAAACACTAGTTTATAAATAGGATAGCACACTCCACAAGGCCTGAACTTATTGAATATGAATCATTCACTGTCTGAGGTATGTTGTATATTTACTGATTCGCACCTTTTCTTTCACTCAGGAGAAGTAAAACTTCATGACCACGATGTTGGACCAATTACTGCTCTGGAAAAAAACTCAGCTGTTTGCGTACATTTTTTTTTTCTCTCAAACCAAAAGTTTAAAAAAAGCTGCTGAAAGATTTGAGAAAAGTCTCTATACAAATGTTGCCCTGAACAACATGCTACACCTTTCAACAAAAGGAGTCCATGCACAACCTCAGATCATCTGTGAATTTGAGGTTAACTCAAAATGCTCTCTTGATTTGTTCTCAATTGGTGCTTTTCTACACAGCTTTACTAATCATGAGTCATAATGTGCCTAAGAGCAACTTTTTTAGGTTAGAAATTATGTACCTCAATGTTTTCCTTCCTGGATCCTGAGACCAATCCAAAAAATAAAACACAGTCACACACCTCCAGTCTCTGGAGATGACCATTTGTGCCATTGACCAGGCTTAAAATAATCAAGTATGTTGACAGCCTTGGCAAGGAATAGTGGGAAGAAATTGGTTAAACACACAATCTGTTTCCTACATCAAGAGTTTTATCTGAAATGTATAAAAAATATTTGAAGAGGTGACAGATAATTTCAGCACTTAAGCCGAAGTGTCTTCACCATTAAATACCGTCTTTGGGACTCTGGAACAGTCATAAATGGATTGCACATGTTATTTTGCTTATTTGATAGATACAACCAACAGTGCACCTTAATTAATCATATTTGGATGCGCAATCAAGTTTACACGTTTTTCTACCTGCAAACCTATAGTAGATCAGGCCCTTGGTGAAATAAATACAAAGAACATTTATTGCCTCTACTTCTTTGATTTATTTGCACAAATAACTACTGTTGTCCTTCTTGTCCAACTGAAATTCCATTTGAAAGGAAATCTGAGTGTATAGGTGTGTCAGTTTGGCATGACCAAAAAGGTGTATCAGAGCCACCGTATTGGTCATGAGAGAGGCTCAGTAGAGCTTCAACATTCACGTGTCAGTGGTTGGCCGAGAAAACATGGCCCACTCCTCGAGAGTGCCTCCTCCCTGACTGCCTGCTTCACTGTTTAGCTGGATTACTGGCTGCTGCCTGCCTGAGAATTAATTGAATGGGCCATTTCATGTGTGAGAATATGACAAATGCTTCATGTGTCGAGCAGTGTCAATTCACTATTGAGGTGGGGGCTGGGCAGAGCAGCTAGAAGGAGAAGGAGGGGGATAAAATGAAGGTTTGTTCCTGACTGATAGTGAGTCCTGTGGAATAGTTGAAGGTGAGATGGGAGTTTTGGTGGGGAACTGTTGTCTCATTGTCATATCATGGCCCTGTATCACACTTTTGAATATATATTGAGCTCAAAACACAAGTGCTGATTTCTTCGTCCACCACACACATACTCTCAGTGAAAATGACTTGGATCTGTGTTTTTCTCTGCCTTAAACAATTTCTTTGATTAATGTTGTTATAATAATCGAAACAAGGGCTAGACTGTCAATAAGAAAAAGGGCAGAAAAGCAGAAGGAAGCCAAAGAGAAAAGTGAGAGATTATGGGCTGGAAGCTTAAATGTAAGCTAAATGCTAAAACACAGGATAAAGGATAAAACACGGGCCAAGTTGTTTGCGCTTATTTTCATTCCAACCCTAATGCAGTGATCTGTTCATATTTGAGAGTCTATCAATAAAATGAAGAGTACAGTTTGGTTACCTCTGCTCGGTAGATGAGCACTGGCAGGACATAACGATGATTCACTAACGCTACACGGTTATGGATACCTTGCAGATCATGGGGCTGTGAGTGCCGCTAAATGTGGCTGGTTCCAAAACTACGATACAAACTTTTTATTGTTGTCAGGTTTGTCAAAAACCAGCACTGTGTAACTGTTGGTAAATACATTGCTTCGTTGAGTTGTATCAGGTCAAACACTGACTTGAAGAAACGTAGTATTATAAAGAAAATACAATCTCCATTGTTTTCTTAGAACAAACACACCCTCTGTTATGTACCATGTTTTCACAACTGTGTGCGCAAGTATTCATTGGAAAAAGAGTCTTTGTCCTGTAAAACACTGTAATTTCCAGCCAAAGGTGTCAATACAATCCACTTCAAATGGATAGTCCTCACTGTCCCTTTAACAGAAGCATGCTAATATTCAGTCACAATGATATGACTTCTTAAGGTGTTTCTATTAAATTGTTTTTCAGTTGTCGTGTGCTGTAATGTGCTGTGATGCTATTTGAAAAGATCCAGACAAGTGAAACCTGATTAAGTATAATCAGGTTAATATGGCTCCTGCTGTGACATCAAAATTGAAGCCTTAAACAAACCACAACATGATGTTTATGCTGCAATACAGAAACTTTCACATCATTATGGAAGCTTTATCAGGGTGAATTTTGGCAGCAATTGAAGATGAGGTCTTGGTTAGTCGTAAAACCTTACCTGCATAATTTTCTGCCTTATCCAAAAAGAGTAAGCTGGGCTTCAAAAACACCTTGCAAGGCAGAGATTTTCAACTGTCCAACTGTTTGTGTTTTTATAAAAAGCAATAGCAAAAGAATAGGGAAACAAGGACACCTTTACTACAGTTTGTGCAAGGCAGTTGTTGTTAAGAGGCAAGATGGTGGGCTACTGGCAGTTTCTTATGTACTGGAGTTTGTCAGTGATGGACTTGGTTTTCTCTTCAACCAAATAATCTTTAAAAAAAAGTTAATGAATGAACTAAAAAAAAACATATTTTTTGGAAGCAACAAGGAAGTATGTATCTTCACTGTCCATAAAGTTACCATGATTCTGTTACTTTACAAAACATAGACCAGAAACTGTAAGTAAACCACAAAATACATTTGTTTCATTTTTTAGTGTATACCTCTGAAGTTAGCTGGACTGAGGCATCTCTGTGTCAACTGTTTGGTTGAGACCAATGAATGGACACTATCCTGGAAGATAGCATGGACCAAGACATGACAGCTTATAGACAGAAATACAGAATGGGAAAGGAAGCCTTGCCCAAAAGTTATTTTGGTAACTACCTTCTACACTGGCATTTCTGTAAAACTGGCATCTGTTTCCAGTGGGACACATCAGCTCCCACCATCTGAGGATTACAGATCACGATTGCTGATGAGTAACTAGAGTGATGTAGGCTATGATCAAATTGTTCTTGGTGTTGTTCTAAGGATTTTAATTGTGTTATACCATGAGAAATTCATTTCCAGTTATTTTTAATCACAATCAGTGGCATACAGCAACATGAAATATTAACATAAAAAAATGAAATAATATTAGATTTAAAAAAAAAAACAACAACATCTGACTTTCAGACATTGATCAATGTCTCTTTTTATTTTTACAGAACTTTTGTTCCACACTGTTATACACCTTGTACCACCCTTGGTTTTTCATTTACACATTAAATCCTTTTATTCATTTATTTATTCATTTATTTTACATATCTCAGGCTGTCAGATAACACCAAGGCTTTTATCCCTCATCTGCCCTCCTTTACCCCAACATACAAACTGACTGATTTGCTCATCATACCTGATCCAGGGCGGACGATTACATTTTATTCTTAGACAAATTTAAGCCATCCTTTTCTTTTTTAATGACTCACTCACCCATGAACTCATTTACATGGCTAAGAATAATGCATCTCAAAATCAGTCACGCACTACAGACCCCCAGAAGAAAACTGAACGCCTTGGCAAAGCTTGAAGTGAGCTAACAGTATGGAAAGTATCGATAATGAGGACAAAAACCTCAGCTAGACACTGGAGCCCTGCTCAATATGCCAACATTTGTCCAAGTAGATAAATCAGAAATAATTGCCCAGTTCCTCTACATTTCCTGGCCACACTGAATGAAGATGAGGGGCGACAACACAATACAATCAGACATCAGTCACTTCTCAGTCTTCACGGGTCAGTGGCTGAAACAAAAGGGAACATTGGGTAATTGTTTACCACATTTTTGGGACAAAGACAATGTTTAACAATTTCTTTTTGTCTCAATCCAGATCTGAATTTGGTGAACTGAAAAACAGGGATAATGTGATGCTTTTCGTCCTACTTGTTTTCTTCTTCTTTAGCCAATCTTGGCTCACCTATCAGCCGTTTTACACATGTGGCTGTCAAACTCTTTATGTGCTGTAATGACACATACAAAAGTTTGAAAAGCACTGGGATCTGGGTTTGCATCAATGACATGTCAATCATTGGTTGCAAACAAGACTGTGGTACAGACACTGTGTGCCTGTTAGCGCTCTACGGCTTTAAAAACTGTCAAAAAATTTTAAAATGCCACAAAAGTTACTGAAAAGCTCCTCAAAACCCAAACCACTATAAAGTATCTTAACAGATGGTTGCATAAGAGGCATAAATATGGGAGTGTAGCTTCTTAAAGGCAAAGACTATAAACTCAACTACTCATGTAAACTAGGAAGATGATTTTCATGGTCTTTCCTTTATTGTCACACCGTACTGTTAGGTCAACAGTGTCTGACAGAGGAGAACAGTAAACAGAGAAGAGACAGGAGGAGAGGACAAATGGTGTATGAGGAGCTGAAATGGAGTGAATCGGGGTTTACAGGGTCCTGCCTCAGTGCTCCTGGGTGATTGAACAGATCAGCTGGGTTCAAGCAGAAAGAATGAAAGACAGCGAGACAAGAGGACAGCGATTCATCAGCGTGTAGGGATGTGATCCTCTTGCTGTGTGATACCAAACAAGTAAATCACAGTGTGAACACCTGTAGGGGAAGTGGTTGGGTTGTCATAGTGACCAAAAACCCTTGGCATGTCATTGTCATGTTTTTTCATGAATCTGAACACATCAAGATTACAGTTTTTTTTTTAATTTGTTATTGCCCTTTAAAACACAGAGCACTGCCTCTAGCAGCATGACATTTCATACATGTGTATATGCAAAACTCTCCTTTCAAACTTTCTGATAATTAAAGACAGAGGACAGTTTACAGCAATGTTGTTGACATGCAGAAGTTATATCCCTAAAATTTGATCATAAGATATTATGTACAAAAAATAGGTAAAATGTACTTCAAATGGTGAAGGATAAAAAGGTCTCTAAAGTCTTTGGATCTTGTTACAAAAACATAGAAAGACTTGAACTGACACTGTAAAGTTGTATTCACACATGCATGAAACTCCTGAAAAGTGCAAAAATATTGGCCTGCACATGTGAACACAACTAAGGGTTCTATTCACCCTGACTCTTTTTTTTTGTTAAATTAATGCTAAGATGTTGCAATATTAAACATTTATAAAAAGAAAAAGTCTGTTTTCAAACATGGATATTAGGTAACAAAGCTGGATGTTCATTCAAACGTTTTCAGAACGGTCATAAATGTAGAAATCCCTGAATCTGTCTGTAAACTGCTCAAAATAATCTCTTCTAAAAAAACTTCCACTAAAACTTCCAAAACTTTGTGAGACTTGCCAGAGTGATGATGTCATAACATGTTGAAGGACGGGCCTCAAATACTAAGGTCTACCCAGCCTTGCCTGACAGACCTCCAGAGGGATGACCAATCAGAGGAAAGGGGGTTTATGGAGCAGGAAACTTTAAAGAAACAGCAGCTTCAACAAAGTCTTTTAAACAGAGGCATAGATAAGGGCTTTCCAAAACACCATTGTGATAAAAACTGAGGTTTATTCAAGCTGTAAATCATGGAAAATTACAACGAGGATACTCCCCACAACACTAATTCCTGCTGCAAGAGAAAGGGTCCCAACAACCCAAGTTCAGTAAAAGCTTTACCCTAGACACATTATTTCCATACAGATCCACAGTTTGCTTCAAATTAACAGAGGCCGTGTGTTCTTGCTTAAATTGTTTGCCTTGGGTCCTGTAAGCTGGATCTTGTACGAGAACAATGTGAGCTATAAGCCAGGGTTTTTGTCCTGCTCTAAAGCTGACAATTTTAAGTCAATAAAATGTTCAAAACTGTGTTTTCACTTACCTTTAAGAACAATAGCAGGAGCAATGACATAACTTTAGTCCAAATGATATAACTGCCTCCCCTCCATGATTGAATCAGTGCACATTTTCATAACTGCAAGATAAATCTTCCCTTCCAGAAATCTGTTTTTAGACATTGGTGTTGGGTTGTTATTGTTTGATTTTTTTCTGATGTAACACTTATTGAGTCGTGAAAGTTTTTTTATCTTTAAAAATGCCCTTTGTCTTCAGATTAAAGTAATTTTGTCGGAAGAACATGGCAGACGGAAGTTATCCATTCTTAAAAAAATATTGCAATAACAGTAAATTCAGCATGAAAACAGTGACAAACACCAGGACTGTACAATGACTCTGATTTTTTTCCTTGTCGCCAGATATATCTTGATCATATCCAGATCCATTTCTGATGGCCCACAGAGTGCATCTCAAATGTGCCCCCAGTGACCACTTCTGATGAAATTTAGCCTCCCTGCTCACATGTGATCTTATCGCCTTCTGCTCCAAACAGAAAAAAATCTCAGAGAGAAGAACTGCAGCAGCTGTGTTTCATGAATGGACTGACAAATGTTGGTGCTTTGCCATTCTCTGTGCAAAAATTGAATATATCCATCAGAAAAACACTTTACATAAAGATACAAGTGTATATGATATTAAAAAGACAAATCTGATTGACAAGAGCTGTGACAGTTTAAGGACAAAAAGTTTTGTAAACAGGTATGTCGAAATATCTTTAAGGTGATTGTGTCAGTGACTAATCCAGGACTGAAAATAATTGTGTCCAAATCATTTAGACAAAAATTGATTGAAGGGGTGCAGATGGCCTCGGGGATTAGGTCTCGCACCATGAGGTTTGCCCTCGAGTGGATGGCCTGGGTTCAATCCGGCCTGCATGTCACTCCCCACTCTCTCCCCCTTTCCTACTCCATCCACCGTCCTCTCCTATCCTATCCTGTCTCAAGAAAGGCTTGAAAAGGCCAAAAAGCCCCCCCGCGCCCCCGCGCCTGTTGCCTGTTTCAAGCATGTCACTCCCCATTCTCGCCATGTTTCCTACTCTATCCACTGTCTCCTCCTGTTGCATTAAAGGCATAAAAGCCCAAAAAGTATCTAAAAAAAAGAAGAAAGGGGGCGCAGATGGCCTAGTGGATATGGCCGCGCACCATGAGGTTCGCCCTCGAGCGGGTGGCCCAGGCTCGAATCCGGCCTGTGGCCTGTTTCCCGTATGTCACTCCCTGCTCTCTCCCCTTTCCAACTCTATCCACTGTCTACTCTCCTCTATCCAATAAAGGCACAAACTCAAAAAAAAAAACTTAAAAAAAAAAAAAAAAAAAAAAAAAAAAAAAAAAAAAAAAAAAAAAAAAAAAAAGAGAATAAAGTGTAAGAAATCAATGCATGCTCTAGGCCCTATATTGAGGTCTCTCTACTTGTAATTACAGGTCAAGACTATAAAACTACATTGTAATAATACTGCTTTCATCTTATTTTTCTCCTTCCACTGACTTTTTAATGGTTAAATCACGTGTCCCATGTACAGAGACACAGACTTCAAAGTGAGAAGCCTAAATTGGACTTAACCGTGGTCCAATGCACTCTTCACTTTTACTCCCATTTTACTTTCACATTACAAACTCATGAAAAGTAATACATTTTAAAAACACAAGAACATTTCATCATTTGCAATATTTCAAAACAAATAAAGATAATGTTTTGACTCATGGTTTTGTACTCTTTAAATACATCTTTCAACAGAAGGAATATCATTTTTCTTTCTGGGTATTGAACCTCTGTCACTGTCTTACATTGAAAAAAAAAACCTCCAGCTTCATTTCTCCCTTACATTAACTAATTTCTCCATGTTCTGTGCTTCTTGACTATTAGTCGATTATATCCATCTTTCAGCCCATACAGTAGGGGTGAATTACTAAAGTACTCCTTGCTAAGTGTATGTTGAGATTGGCACGTGCTCCTTGTGACTAACGTTTAAAGCTCTACATAAACACGGCTTTTGTCGTCCTCATCACAGCTGTACAACAATTTACATTCATCGCTCAGCTCATGTAGAACGAGTCCAACCTGTTTTTTTTGCGGCGCCACGGTGATCAACTGACTGTCTCTATATTTTGCAATGTTTGTGAAAAGACAGTGAGCCACTGGGTTGGGGCTGCACTGAACATTTTGTTCTCAAGTGTGACACGAATTAGACTTCTCTATCAACACATCAGAATTCATTACCGACGGAGCCCTCGGTATTGATGATGCCACGTTTCCTTCAGACAAACACCGCTGCTAGCCCACTTTCCAGCTACATTAAATACAAAGAATTGAAATACAGTGAAGGCAGCAACAAGATGGATCATGGAGTGAAAGTAGGAATAACTTTGTGATCAAGTCTCGCCAACCAGTCTAAAGAGATGCAACAGGTGACTGTTCTCTACTTTTCATCAAGGGTGCGAAACAGCTGCTCAACTAAAAGTCAGATAGCAAATCCTTTTTATAGTTTTACTGAGCATTTAGTTCCTAACTCAAGTTATCACTGTTCATACCAACTCTTTATGCCAAACATGAAGTTCTTTGTCTTCAAGAATAAAAAAATAAAAATAAATAAATAAATAAATAAACAAAAACTAAACCATACATCAGTACGACTCTGATCTGACTGGACCCTGAGAGTTGTTAGCCCTATCTGAGACATACAGAACAAAACACACTTAGAAGGAAACTCTCGGCCATTAACTGAGCTGCATGTGATCTGTACAGTGGCAGGTGTATGTACGAAAATCAGGAGCAACTTGAATTTTTTTATTTGTGGATCTCCATTCTTACAGTACAACAACTGAAGAAACATATCCACTTTCAGAGCAACTCCAGCAGAATAATGAATTCCCTACCTTACTGCTGCCTGGATCAGATGCATTTGCCGTGACTATTACAGGTATAGTGCAAACACTGTGGACTTGGAGTGGACCATTCTGAACTTACATTATTTGTTTAACTGCTCAAACTAAAGGTAGACAGGGTCACTTGGACCCTGTAGTGATCGAGACAAGATAAACCATTTGATCACGTTTCCCATTTTATGCTTTTGTATGGAGCAATTGCTTACTGACAGCAAACTGGATCTTATCCAGCGACAGAGCAACCGCGCTGACGTAAAGACTGAATTGTCTCTCATCGCTGATGTTTGACAGAGAACTTACAGGGACATCGACACAGATGAAATTACTGAGGCATTCAAGGTCGAGACGTGTCATCTTATCCTTCCAGCTGCTGACTGCACAGGTAGGCACCATTGTACTGTATTATGAGTGCGTTGTAGCAGAGTGTAGAGTTATGTAGGTTGTTTACTATTTGCAGAGGTGCATGTCAATCTAATTTAACTGTTGCTGAATAAAAACACATATGGCACACCCAGTTTGTAATATCTATTTAGAGTTTCTTTCTCGTATTCGTGATTTCATTAACTTCATACTATTTTCACCTCAAACAAAGCTAAACAACATTCATTGTTGAAAAATGAAGCACAGGACATGGTAGACATGATAGTGAACGTTAGCTGCATTCATTAATTGCACAGTCAAAGATATACACCTCTTCATGACAAGTAGCCAGTAGGTGAACTGTTACAACATGTCCAGGTAATACTGTAATCTCTTTCTGTTCAGAAACAATGGCTATAGTAACAATGCAGTACATGTTTGCTGAGCTACATACAAATGTTAGCCTGTAAGGAATTCATGTTTAGAAGATACACTGCCTGGCCCCAAAAAAAAAAAGGTTGCGACCTGGATGTAACTAAGCAAATAGGTGCAAGCCTCTTATTGAATACTATGACGTGCCCGTTAATAGAAAGTCGACCGTTGTTCAATAAATTGGGGTCGGCTACGTTATTCATTGAAGATTAAAAAAATTGTTGGTACCATTTTCGGTGTAGGACACCAACACCTTTTCTATAATCAGACAAATTCTTCCCAGTTTAGTAACCGTACTTGTTTCGTCTCTTTCGTAGACTCCTCTAACATCTTTGTTCTAAACTTGCGTTAAGAACTGTCCAACGCAATATTAAAAACTGGAAGGATGGTGGAGACCCATCGTCTCCCAGGAAGAAATGTGGTCGGAAAAAAATAATCCTGAATTAAAATTAAAGCCGCAAGCGGCGATACACGGGCCCTCGCTCACGTGCGCTAGTCCGAGCTTGCGCTCGGACAACCGCACGAGAGCGACTCCCCGCTCCTCGCCGCTTGCGGCTTTAATTTTAAAAAGCGTCGACCTGTGCGCATGTCTGAACATGCTGCAATCGTTCTCAGTCAGCCACATGGGAGCGAGGGCCGTTCTTTGCTGCATGTGGCTCTACTTTTAAATACATTTACTTCTGTGTCGAATTTTAACATCTTATTGCATTTATAGTGAAGATTTTTGTGGCTGTGGAATGACCTTGATCCATGTGAAATAAAGAAAAATGGCTCCTTAAAGGTTGCAGAACCCTGCTCATGTGTTTCAGGGTTCAGTTGAAATAGAATAATGACAACATGCAGAGAGCTGCATGGCCACAGCACATTCCTCTGTCTGCTCTCATGTTTCTTCAAGAAGCCTACCTATGCAATGAAAATAGGTCACACAGCAAAAATGGTCATTTGGCTCCATCTGGTGGCCAAACTCACACAGACTACCTAAAGATTCAGTTGGGCCACTAGATGGAGCTAAAACCCATTTTTTTTTAGAGCAAAATGATCATTTTCACAGTGTGCAGAGTTTGATTGGCCTGGAAATTGGAAAAAGAAATGATTAAAAATCCATTAGACAAAGAGTTTAATCCTCTCAGTATGAGGGTGTGTCCAGGGATGGATTTTGACAATTTGAATGAAATCTGGAAAAAGATCAGGGTAAAAATCAGGGGCTTCATGAGAGTCTGTGGTTCATGAAACCACTTCAGACTTTGACACTTTACAAGAGAAACATCATTCAAAACAGAAACTTGACCTCATTAACTGAGCTTGTTGAAGATGTTTTAGAAATTTCAAATAGAATATCAACATCAAATGGCTGCATGCTCACAGCACAGCCTCCTGCTGCTCTAAAAATGAGTGTCACTGTCAGAACTGAAAGAAATCACACGGCAAAAATGGTAATTTGACTCCATCTAGTGGCCAAACTCACACAGACCACCTAAAAGTAAAGTCTGGCCACTAGATGGAGCCAAATGACCATTAATGCTGGAGCTAAATGATTATTTTTGCAGGGTGAAGAGTTTTATCAGCCTAAAACTTGGAAAAATGAATTATTAAAAATCTTCAAGACGTACAGTTTTATCCTCTCAGTTTGAGGGTGTGTTCAGGGATGGATCATGACAGTTTAAATGACATTTGAAGGAGATTAGGCTCAAAATCAGGGAGTTTTCAGGAGTCCTTGATTCATGAAGTCACTTCAGACTTTGACACTAAACTGGAGACTCATCATTCAAAATAGGAACTTGACCTTATATATGGTGCTTGTTGAAGATGTTTTTGATATTTCTGTGCAAATGTTTTAAAAAAAAGATCAAAGGGGGAGGAGCTATGGGTCACAGCATAAACACTTGATTTCCTGTTGCCAATAGGGGGCGCCTTACTTTGCGTGAATAAAACCCATATGGCTGCACTCAGGCTGGGACAGTGAACATGTGTGTGTGATTTGGTCAGGATCTGACTTTGTACGAGAAAGTTATTAAGGGTTTTGTGTTTGTGAGAAAATGGTCAATTTTGGGTCGACTTTGACACAACGCTAAAGACACATCATTCAAAATAGGACCTTGACCTTATGAATGGTGCTTGTTGAAGATGTTTTTGATGTTTCTGTGCAATTGTTCTAAGAAAAAGATCAAAGGGGGAGGAGCTATGGGTCACAGCATAAAAAACTTGATTTCCTGTTGCCAATAGGGGGCGCCTTACTTCAAGTGAATAAAAGCCATATGGCTGCACTCAGGCTGGGACAGTGAACATGTGTGAGAGGTTTGGTCAGGATCTGACTTTGTACTAGAAAGTTATTAAGGTTTTTGTGGTTCTGAAAAATGGTCAACTTTTGGCGCCCCTAGTGGCCACGCCCATCAATATTATAACAATCCTTCAATAACTTTTGATCATCTATGGGTCTAGTATGCACCTGTCCAATTTGGAGATAATCAGAAAAAAACTGTAGGACAAGTTCGAAAAAGTTCGCACCGTGCTAGCGCAAAAATTCTAACTTTGACGTAAGATTTCGGAACTTTGAATTATTGTTTTGCCTTAACATTTTACATTTTTATGAAGGTCTTGGAGTGATAAACGTGGCCAAAAAATTTCATACAAATCGGAGCATGTAAATTTTTCTTTTTTTTTGGCGCCCTCTGGTGGCCATGCCCCTGAAGATTATAACAATCTTTTAATAACTTTTAATCGTCACTGTGTGTAGTATACACATGAGAAATTTGAAGCTGATCCGACAAAAACCCTAGGACAAGTTCGTTCAAATACGTACCCTAAAAATCGTCAAATTCCGACTTTTGGGACAAATTTCCGAACTTGCTGTGCAAAATTCAGAGTTTGCCCAAGAGAATTTTTTGAAGGTCGAGGCATGATTGAGGTAGCCAAAAAATTTCAGACTTGTAAGTGAAAGTAGGCGGCGGGGCTACCGTTTTAAGCTAATGCTAAATGCTAGCAAGATTGTAGCATTTTTTGAGTGGCAAAATAATAAATTTTTCGCAGTGGTCAGGGGGGGTAGGACATAGTGTGGCGCTCTTTTTTTCAAGGGAAAGGGGCGAAAATTGNATGAGAAATTTGAAGCTGATCCGACAAAAACCCTAGGACAAGTTCGTTCAAATACGTACCCTAAAAATCGTCAAATTCCGACTTTTGGGACAAATTTCCGAACTTGCTGTGCAAAATTCAGAGTTTGCCCAAGAGAATTTTTTGAAGGTCGAGGCATGATTGAGGTAGCCAAAAAATTTCAGACTTGTAAGTGAAAGTAGGCGGCGGGGCTACCGTTTTAAGCTAATGCTAAATGCTAGCAAGATTGTAGCATTTTTTGAGTGGCAAAATAATAAATTTTTCGCACTTGTCTGGGGGGGTAGGACATAGTGTGGCGCTCTTTTTTTCAAGGGGAAGGGGCGAAAATTGGGGTTAAAGCGGCGGAAAAAATTTATAATCCTTAAGGTTCCAAGAGGGCCTTCGCCCGCCTGCGGTCGCTCGGGCCCTAATGATCGTGATAGAGGATTACTTTAACATTTGGCTAAATCAAATCGAAGTAAAACAGTAGAACTCAGGAGTATGTTTAATCACGAAAGTAAGAGCACTTCTACATGCACAATGCAAAGGGGACTCAAGGGATTGGGATTGAATGGTTGTGTAGCCTTAAGAAAATCACTCATCAGTAAGGCTAACCAGAGTCCAATCTTGATGCTCTCTAGCTTCAGTTTGCTAGAGAGCATCAAGATTGGACTCTGGAGAAATGTAAGAAGGTCATGTGGTCTGATGAGTCCAGATTTATCCTATTCCAGAGTGATGGGCGCATCAGGGTAAGAAGAAAGGCCGATGAAGTGATGCACCCATATTTACCATGGTTAAAACCTTAAGCATGAAAGCACCTTCACTATAGTCCAAAATAAGACTGTGCTTGCTTGAGTGATGCAGTTGCATGATGACATCTGCCTGGTAAGCTGCACCTGCATGTGTGGCTTAAATGTGATTGCTCAGACTCAGACTCTGTTTATCACATAGTGCGTTTTATTTTTGACTTGTTGACAGACATGTTTTACTTTGTGGAAAGTGACTTTGTTTTCCTTTCCAATGTTCACAAGAATGACTTAACCTATAAGTCATTTGACAAATGAAAGAATGATGGATTGATATTTAGAATATGTGAAAAGAAAATCTGAATTGGTGTCATGATGACTGTGATTAGAAAAAGTTATAGTTTTGATTCAGAGGGGGTCTTTATGGGTGACAGTGAGTATCAGACTTAGATTTATGACAAAATACCAGACATGTTTTTAAACTTTACCATGAACTGTCACAGATGAGATGAGCGACTGCCACCCCTGGCAACTCGTTAGTGCTAAGCTAATAAGTATTGCTTTGGTTGGGATGGGGTAGTTTTTAAGATGTGAGGGGAGGAGCCAGGCTAATGAGGGATTAGAGGCAGGTTGTTACCCTGTTTTTATTTGATGAGATTACTGTGGGCTATACACTAGCTGGCTTTTTATGGTGGTTGTTCTGGTGTCATTGGAAATGACATCAACTTTAAAAGTGGCCTTGGGCATGAGGGGAGAGGAGAAAAGAAAGAAAGAAAGATGTGATTCTGTGAGGTTTCGTTAATTAACCCTTTCTCTACACTGTTGCTGCTCCCCGCTATCACCTCGTGCTGGGACACAAGGAGCATTAAAGGGAAGTTTCACCAAAAAACTCTACAGAAAGATTACTTATGTTTCACGTTGACACATTTTCACAGAGTGTGTGAAATGCTGATGTGCTCCCCACCGACAACTTGTGAAAAATAAATGAGTAAAAAGGTATACATGTTGTGAGAAATATTCATATCATTGGTTGTTGTCATGGTAGCTCAGTTCTCATTGATATGCATACCAGCTTATGATTCCAGCTCTGGTGATTCTCAGAACAGGATGAGTCACACCCACACGACTTCACCCTCGATTACTCCTCTTTCTCAGAGATGACTTGTGGGGACTTGTGACTGAATATATCTTCATTTGGAAGACAAAGTATTTACTGAAACTATACTCTTCACACCCCTAAGTCACATTTTGCCATTAAATCTGAAGTCTGTGACAATAAATGTTTGGCTGAATGAAAATCTCACAAAAGCAACGGATAGGAAGAAATCAATATATTATCTATTACAGGGCAAACCCACTGACAATAATCACCCCAGTCTTTAGCCATATAAATGTTCATCCTGACATAAATCAATGCACTCTGTTTACAAACCTATGATGTGGATCAGAATCTGCAACACTCCAAACTACAGGAGGAGATAAATGTTTTAACAAATTCAAAACAAAATCCAAAAGTCTAAATCAAACTCAATGGTGGAAACCATGGGTGAATCAGCAATTTTAAAAGTGAGGGTGTCGTAAGGGTCGCACAACCTTCAGCTCCCATTCTCATTTTTACGACGCTCTGATTGAAAATGAATGCTTTTTTGCTTCTCATTACAATAATACACAAATACATCAACATCAAGTTTCAAGATTTACATTGCAGCACCACACACTTCTGGCCAACATCCTTCAACACTTTTCTTGTACCATAATTGTTGAATTTTGCAGTGTTTTAAGACTTTTTTTTATATAATGTAGCACAAACCATGCCTATGACTCATACCCAGTGTCATTGGGTGATGTTTTCAAGAACACAGTAGCTTTCACATTATATGTTTCAGATCTATTTCAAATCAGTCAACTCAAAACCAGAGTCAGAAAAAGTAAACAGAATCTTTTTCCCAAATTAGTTTTTTATTGATTTCTGAAAAAATAATGAACGATCATTGGCTCTTGCAGTCTTTTAACATTACAGCACAGTATTTTATTGCTTCATTAATCAAGCTTGTACATCCAAATCACACAACATTAAATGGTAACAAACTTTAAAATGAAATTTATTCGACTCCTCATCGGTGCATGTTCTTTTTCTCTCTGTAAGGCAGAGGAATTAAGGGAATGTGGGAATATGGGAAGAGTTAAAATCTGCTGATTTTTGAGTGTCTGCTTGAGGCTGACCCCAGAAGTACCAGAAGTCACATACACACCAAGCCAAAAAAAGTTCTTTTCAGAGCAGAAATAAATATGTTTACAGCCACGTACCAATAATGTTTCCCATCTGAATCACTCCTTTCACCAACAGAATGCACTGTATTGAGGCGAGGGGGGGTTGTTTCTAAGCAGTTTGGAGGATTTTAAGAACCTGAGCTCGTCCGAGATATAGAGTGAGTTTGAGGGCACATTCACATTGGTTATTAGTTCTGCGCCATACACATGCATGATTCCCCCCCAGCAGCACTCTATCCCACTTTCTGGCCAGTACAGCCTATAGTCACACCACTTTGCTACTCCAATATGAACCAGACTTAAGCATGGTTGCTGACACATGCATGGCCCACCTACTTCTACATGAAGATAAGATACGGTCTCATCAGAGTCTGCACAATGGAGAACACAGAGAGCATGACCTCGACTTTAGTCCCTTTTGGGTTTTGCTTAGTCTTCTGGTCTAGCACAGCCGTTTAACACCCCCACCACTGTTTAAAATGATTGTGCAGAGGAGCAGTTGCAGCAATTATAAGTCATGGATTGGCCGTCATTTGCTCATTAGGTATGCATGCCGGTACTTGGGCATGAAGCGTGTTGCACTGAAGCATACCTCTCAGAAGTGTGCCAGAGCAGAAAAGTGAACCAGACTTGAGCAGGGCACACTTGCGGTCACACAGGCCAAATAAACTGGACTTTTGGGTTGGAGCACAGTTCAATTTGCCTGTACCACGCCCTGATCAGACACTGGCAACAGCAATGTAAGTTATAGTGAAACAAGGGGCAGATTGGTTGAATGAGAGGGAACCAGGAGCTGTGTGAAGCTGATCTGTGATGCCTGGATACAGCAATAACTGTGGTTTAAGGAGCTTCACTGCATGCCTGAGTTCTCAGAACCTAAAACCAAGTAGTGTTAACTTATTATGCCACTGACTGCACAACTAATTCATGTTCATAACTAGAGGATACAGCACTCAACATTGACTCCAAGCATCTTTAAATCAGAAATCCTGACTTGTGAGAGGAGATTATTGTGCCTGACATCCTTCTCACTTCCCTCCCAAAGAGTCAGAATCCAGAGCAGACTCATTGTGCATTTCTTGGTTACAGTGGGAATGAACTAAAAGGTCTCATATTTTCAATTCTCCCAGTTGACTTGAACTAACTTTGTGAACATTGTCCTTCTGCATTGACTTTGCACTATATATAATCATATCATCAGTTTCTGGTACCACTTGGTTCTCCACTTGTTTGTGCAAATGTGCCCCTGAATCTGATTGTATTATGTTGAAGCCGGGGGTGATGAATGTTAAGTGGCAGTTGATCATACTTCACTTAATGCAAGGAAGTAAGAGTGGATATGTCAGGGTACATGGAACATATGGCCGATGAATCAGGCTGGCAACAATATATGAATGAAAAATGTCGTAAATGCAGGGATTTGGATGCAGCCCCATAGACCAATCACGGGGCTTGTGTTCTGCAATGCTTTGACTTATATGTTTGAAGAGGCACATGTTATTCTGAATATGAAGGCTAATGCATAAGTACTGAGTTATGCTCCTTCAGAGCTCCTTTGGGGTTTGTGCCAGTTTTGGCGCCCTCTGTGGAGACTTCAGTGCCTTCTATCTTATCCGTGCAAGTGAAAAAAGAATCTTATCTCACTGTCTTTTGATGCCAAGTGTCTAAAACCAAGACTGCTATGGGAAAGTTTAAAAAAGAAAGCTGTTTCTGCACATTTCATCCGACACCTACCTGATCACAGCAGTTTCAAGCAATAAAAATTATGAGATACAAATCTGTCATTATGGCACTATTTGTCCTGTTTTTATAGTGGGTTTAAACCACGGGAGCCTTAAATTATCAGCAATTAATGTATGTAGAAAACGAACAGTGATTAAAGTAAAATCGAGAATTTCTGAAACAGGATAATCTAGCTTACTTATAGACAACCAATGTACACTCATTACGGGAGAACAGGGCCTGTTCGAACCGTTAGTGTAGTCTGGGAACACACATTATTTACAGCCGTGAGCATGCAGGCCAGTTGAGGTCAGATGAATGTGGCACAATGCTTTATGGAGATCAAGTACTGGAGCTTTTGTTTAGATCCCAAAGGATAGAGAGCAGCCAAAGTCCCCGTATGAACCAAGCTTACTCAACAACATGACAGACCCCACTGGTCAATATGTGTATTATAGATGCTGCCTGGAGTTTGACATGAAAGACACATCTCCCTCTGCCTCTCTTTCGCTTTCGCTTCTTTGCTCTCTTTCTCCATCTTCATCTCTCTCCACCTCTCTCACTCAGTGTGTTTTGTGCATCCATGACAGTCTCGTCCAGGGAGTAAATTTGCCCTCTTTGTTTTGTTTTGGGAGGCTTTAATTTTGCTGCTGTTGGAAAATTACCCATAATTGCAGCCTGCAAATGCTTATCCCTCTCTTTTCTCCTCTCCAGCTACTCTCTAGTGTACACTGGCTGAAAACGGCAACAAGCACACACACATGCGTACTTGTGTACTCGCACACAAATACACACATACAGAAGTGCACAAACACACCTTCTGCAGATAAAATGGTTGCTACTGAAGGATAGACACACATTTTCTCACTGTCACACTTGGACACATGGCCACATTGAGACACACAAATATTTTCACACACAAGCACATACACTGAGGTTGATAATGAGAGCAGGGAAACATGATTTATGTTTTCATAGTGCAATCTAATTGATTTGATTAATCACATTCTTTCTTGACTAATTAAATTACCACAATAGATTACCGAATATTTGGCCACAAATGTGCCCCGTGGCTGCGTTTTTCTTTTCTTTTTAACTCTCAGTCAGATCATGTGTCTCTACAAAGCCATGATCAATGAGTTCTCCTGCCAATAAATCATCAAAGATCCATCTTTAAGGCTAGTTTTGTGCTTCACACAACCTACACAAGGGGATCTTTCAACACAGACATCCCAGTAGTAAAGAAAACACCAGTTTAGTCAGCAAGTCAACATAGATGATGCAATGTGTTTTAATGCAGATGGTGCAGATTTTTAAATCTACTCATGATCCTGATTACATGAAATATACCCCACAGATTGCAAAATTATTTCACTGTTCTATTTGTTCTCACTCAAATGCATAATTTGACAAAAAAAGAAAAAAAAAGTGTTTACCACATAAAATTAAAATGTTGCATTTGATGATTTGCTAAATTAAAATCTTTAGTCCCGCTCCTCTTTCACTCAGGTTCATTTGGCAGACCTGTCCTTTCTATACCTGTGCCCCATTCATTCATTTTTAATGGTTGTATCTTTTAAATCCCAATATGAAACACAGATTTAGAAATTCTTGTGAATTTTTCACAAGCCCTTGTCAGAAAAAAAACTTCAGACCAATCCTTAATGTGAGATTATCCTTTAATGAACTGATACTAAGTCCAATTTTGGATTGGTCAAATACTCCCAAAGTTGTTAATGGGTTTGAAAAGTAATTAAATAAGAGGAGAAAAAGAATAAGGAATGCAAAAGAAAAGCAAATGATTTTGGATAATCAACAAGAGTTGTTTAAATGAAATAAAGTCCTCAAGCTGGCTGCAGAGCCAGGGCAAACAGGCTTACACTAGTCAAGTCTGGAGAAATTGTTGGGGTACCAAACTACTGTAACTTTTGCAAACATGCAGTCAGTCAATCATGCATTCAGATCCCTGCATTGCTCAAGGTGTAGCAAGCAAAACTTTGGCACATCATCGAGGAGACTGGCACGCCAGTCCATCAACAAGTGACATGCCACTGAACCAGTGACATCTGCCACATGGATAGCTACACACAGGCACATCTGCTCAATGGCATGACACAGGCCACTTTATGATCTTATTTCCTCTCAGTCTAGCCCTCACACCAAGAGCTCAAAGATTGTGACACCTTAAGAATGCGCTGTGTTTGGGAGTTTGAGGTGAGGCATGTGAATACAGCGGTGATTCTGAACACTGGTCACCACAGTGAGATAATATTAGGAGCTGGACTTCATCCATACATGCAATTGATGTGAAAATAAAGATGGCAAAAAGCATACATTAAACTTCTCAAAACTGCGGTCAACACTATTCTTGCAGGCATTTTGAGAAAGCTGCCATGTGAGTACTCTTTACTGATTCTTTTTGGTGAAATGTATGCTATTTTTGTCACAAATTTTGTAGCTCAACCACTCACAATTAAAATTACAAGTCAGGTAAGTTAACAGAAATGTATAAAAGGAATATTTTCAGCTATTTTCACAACTGAAACTATTTTCTAGAACTTTTCTAGAACTTTATAGATGCTCACTATCATTTAACATCTCCAATAACACATTCAAAAGGATGCAGGCAAGTTTTATTAACCCCAAACTAAAACTATGTGAAAGGTCTGATAATGTCACTATTTTTGTCAAGCTCCTTAAAGAGCCAACACAGAAATCATACAGCTTTTATTACAGGCTGAGTAGTACTGTGTGTAATGCAGGGAATGAGAGATCTGCAAACACAAATTTTATTTCACTCTCAACTTTATTTGTCCCTGTAGGGCAATCATCCTTGAAGCAAGACATGAACACAATCTATGTACAAAAATAAATGTAAAAATGGCGGCTTATATCAAGGGAGGGAGGGGGGCACTGCACCGAGACCTAAGGAAAACAACAGTGTCCCCAGTTTGACCTTTGAAAATGACAGCATTGCATTCAGGAATGAAGAGCATAATATGAAGAAATCGGTAACAAGCACTGATCATCATTCGGAACTCTGTTGTTTGATAGTGTTATACAAGATGATGTCAATGAATGCATCTGTCCTCATTTATTGCAGGATTATTCATAAATAAAAACCTCTGCCAGCAAATGGTACGTTCTGCTTCTTTCATCAACCCAGTATACTGCAACATAAAGCTATTCTCATCTACCACTGTTTTTTTATGGTTGTCTGCAGCATGACTGTAGGTGCTGCTCTGAAATGTCTTCTTGCCATGTTGAGACACCCGGCTGCAGAGTTGGTGACTAAGATGGCCGCAGTGCTGAAAATGGAAAATAAATTCTGTGTGAACTGGTGATGAAAAAAGAAAAAGAAAAGGCTGAGAAAAGGAAAAAAGGGAAATACAAGGAGTGCGGGACCTGTGAAGTTTAGAGGTACAGTGGGACCTTATAAAGTGGGCGAAAGAGTGTGAAGATAGAGCACATAAAAAGAGAGCGGGGGATAGGGAAGATTGGAATAGAGAGCGGAGCCAAATAGAGGACAGATTGGTCCGTAGAAAGTGGAGAGCATCTAGATGAGGAGGAAGGAAAGAGGGAGGACAGGAAAGTGAAGAAGAGAGAGACAGACAGGAGGAGAGTAACGGGGTCATGGAGTGGTTATGAAACCAACTCTGACCTAATCTGGCATGTTTATGACTCTGTGTTTTCCTTTTTTTTCCAGGCGCTGAGATGCAGGCTGGAATTAGGCGGGGCAGTGGCTTAGGATGAGCTCAAAGAGAGAGAGAGAAAAAGGCAGAGAGATGGGAGCATATTGTACTATCACTTCTTTAGAGAAAAATAGAAGAAAGAAATACCACTCTGTAGATTTGTTTGAGAGAGCGGGATGAGGTGAGGAGGTCACAGTAGGTCACAAACAGCTTGATTTAGATGCACCAGGCAGCACCTGAGACTGAATGACTCAACTCCTGCAATCATTAACCAGGGAAGTCAGAGCAAACAAGAGAGAGACTGACAGATAAGTTCCCAATGTAGAAATCCAGACATGAAAAGTGGTGGCTAAGAGGAAATCTTTTGTGTGTGTGTGTGTGTGTGTGTGTGTGTGTGTGTAAATTTGTATAGAAAACAAAATAATTATAAGCCTTTTTAACCTAACAAAATTAACCACTGAAAGAATTAAGAATCTATAGCACAAAGGGTGTTTTTTGAAGTCCATAGTTGTTTGTGGAAAGGCCTTCATTTTAAAAACGTCTGCTCCATTTAAATCAGAATCAGAATCAACTTTAATCGCCAGGTATGCTTGAACATACAAGGAATTTGTTAGGGTATACTGTGCTCTCTTGTACAAGGTAGTGGTAAGGCATAAAAGATAAAATAGTAATTATAAAAATTTGCATGAAGAGTAATATCAGCAACTATAAACACAAAAGAATAGCAAATAGTGAGTTTTTGGTAGCCTTTAGCTTGAGACTCTGCATATAAAAGAAGAATCACAAAATCTGGGGCTTGGCTTTGGGATCTAGCATCTGTAAACATCAGTGTTGTTGTTTTCGACTTGAGTCCAGATGTGTCGGACTCAACTGGGACTCGTGTGCTGATGATGGGGACTCAGACTGGTTCTTGACCTCTGGCTCAGGATTCAAAGGACTTAGAAGACTCAGGCTTATCTGTCAATGAATGCTTTGCAAATCTTTATCAGTCATTTCTTCTGGTATAAAGTCTTTTTAACAGATCTGTTTTAATGTTACAGTGGACATATGTTTTCCTACATACATATTTACATGCTGTCTTTCTCAGCAAAAAGCGTGTGATATGATATCAAAGGGAGTGCTGCCACAAGTTGTTCCACAAGGTGAATTTCCAATGTCCTGCTTTGGGCATTTTTGGTAGGACTTGGGCCAAGGTATCGGGGACTAAACCTGGGCTCAAAGCCTGGTGAAGAAGACTGGACTCAGACTTAACTTTGATTTTTTTCTTTGACGATTTGGGCTCAAACACTGAGGTCTCAAGCCTCCACTCGGACTGGAGCTTTGATGGCCCAACTTCAACGCTTGCAAACATAGCCTGGTGTCAATGTTAATTCTTCCTAGAACAAGGTTTACATTCTACTTAAACTGCAAGACCCCGGTGTTCTTCACACATCCCTGTCCTAATTTTATGGGACTTTATCTCACAGCAAGAAGGTTCTTGGTTCGATACCCTTGATGGTCATGTTCCCCTGGGGAGTTTACATGTTTTCCCCTGTGGGTGCTTTCGTTCTCCAGCTTCCACCAACATCCGAAAAACATGCTCATCAGGTTGACTGGTCACGCTTCATTGTCTCTGAATGTGATAAGTTATCTGGCTTGAACTTCTGAGCCACACCACCAAATTGGTCTATGATGTCAAGTACGAGTCCTGCGGTCAGCATGAAAAATCCACGTTTATTCAGTTTTGATACCTGAGAGGGGCACAAGCCAAGACTGCCCTCATCATAATGAGAAAAGCAACACAATAACAGTTGTGGAAAACAGCCTTGTCTGCTTACTCATAGTTGATGGAGCTGTTAGTAAAACTGTTTCTCGAAGACATACAAAATAGAGCCTTGACCGCTATAAGCAAAAAAATATCTAAGTTGTTTTTAACAAACTCTATCTTCTTGCAAAGTGAGACGACATACTTATAAGCCATGAGGTCAGAACTTAATCAAACCAAAACAGGACCAGCTGGAACGTTCCAGGCAGCATTTTTGCCATGACTGCAAAGTCATCATAACATTGTGGTAAGTGGGTTATCGTAACAGTGACATACTGTATGTTGGAAAGGCACCAAATGTTCCCTGTTCACGTGTCATCACAACCTCTCATCACTTCTGATTACATCAGCCCAGGGATCATGCCAGCCTTGTGTAATATAAACCCTGCCTTGTGCCTTGTTTGGGGGCCGCAATTCATTAATGAACTTGATAGCATGAGCGTGGATACAGATATCTTTGTGTGTGTGTGTGTGTGTGTGTGTGTGTGTCAGACAAATTGAGAATTGAGGGTGAGTTTTGTGTGCTTTATCTGTAATGATAATGTCAAATTAAATACATATTCATAAACATGGACACTTGAACATGTATGTTTTACTCTTTTCACGAAACAGCAGAAGGAAGTAAGTGTGCTGACTGTCTATGAAAAGTCAAAGTTGGCTGTTTTAAACCTTTTTTTTGTCTTCATCTTGTGTCTCATTGCAAAATAGCATGGCCCACTGTAGTCTGTCTTCTTCAATCTAACAACAGAAAACCTTTACAGAAAACACTTCTATGGTTTGATGTTTTCTGATGCAACACACCAAAATACAGAGATAAAATAAAATAAGATCTGCACACTCCTGGAAAATTCAGATCTTTATCAGCACTTATTCTTTTTTTCCCCTTACCTTCAATATCAACCTTCAACCCTTTGTTGCTGTCATATAAAATGTCTGTTGTACTTGTATGATGTGCATACACAATGGGCTGGTTTGAATTAATGTGTATCATGGGCTGTTTCCTGCAGGGAAAAAAAGGCCAGCTAACTACCTTCAGCTTCAGTCTTCTCCCTTACGGGGCCTCTTCAACCCCCACCCTCTATTCTTACACACAAACGCACTAAATCTCTCGCTCTCTCCTTTCTCTCTCCTTTCTCTCTCTCTCCTCTCCCTCTCTCTCCTCTCTCTCTAAACTCTCTCTCTCACACACGCACACACAAATACACGTGCGAAAATATACACATTTCTGTGCACACAATCTGTATGTCACATGAGAACACAGAAATGCTTCTATGTTTCACACAGACACACAGACACACACACGCACACACAGGCACTAACACATTCCTACCAGCTCGGCTGAGACGGTATGTGAACAAACCACATGCAGGGAGAGGTAGAGAAGGCCGAGCCACCACTCTTACTGATTACTGCGGGAGAGAAGAGGAGAAAGGAGGCTGCTGCCAGCTCCTCGCACAACCAGCTACACACACACACAAACTCACACACACACACACACACACACACACACACACACACACACGCACACCCTCTCTCTCACACACAGATACATTCAAAGAAAAACTATAAATCTATGCTTCCATGCTTGCTGCTTCTCTTCAGAAGAAAAAACATGTGTGTTACTGTACATAAAACAGCCCAACGCTTGGTCAAAAAGATACAATCGGACCTGTAGAGTCCTCTCAGTCACAGTGTGACATACATCAATGCTTTTACTGCTCCCACTCTCAGACAAACATTTACTCTGGCTCCCCTTCTTCCACACCTCTGCACCCTCTTAAACTCCTGTTCTAACACTGCTGTGTTTATGAAGCCATGTTCACACACTCCCCTGTCAACACTCAAACCATCCATACACTGACCAGTCACTGTCATACACTGTGGCACAGTTGAACGAGTTGTACTGAATGTTGCTGTGTTCACAAATACTGAAGGCAAAAAATTCATACTTTTAAATAACTTTTCACACCACGTAAAATTTGTGCTGTTGTTCTATTTGAGATACATAGGCGACATAACTAAATAAAACAGATGTTTTTTTCATGTAAATAATTTTAGTCTAAAAGGAAAATTGACATTATTTTTTGTTTTTCTAAACAAGATCAATCTATTGCTGCTTTCAAGTAGAGCTCATGAGGTCATTGAGTTGTGTGATTAACAGCTTGGGGTTCAAGTGGTAACTTAATGAGATCATTGTAGCAAGACAATGACTACATGGATGCTGAAAGTCCAGTAATTGTCCGAGTTGTTGGCTTTCTATGTGGAAATGATGAAATTATTAGTTTGTTCTTGAACTGAAACGCTGCACAAAACTCCTTTATGGTCCCTGCGACCATAGGGTCACAAGCTGCACTCTCACTGATGTTGGGTAATTTAGCTCCTCTGACTACTGCTCCATCAGTTACACGACAACGTAATGTATTTATGTGAAACTGGACTCCACCATTACAGAGAACACTGCTCTAAAGCATGTGCAAGGCTCCAATGAAACCCTCTAGACTGTCCATGGTCAACTTTTTCAATCTTTTTTTAACCTTGAAGGACTCAACAGGTCTGACATCCTTACAGGTGTTAAGGGGTGTAATGGTATTCATGCCACAACATCAGTCAACTGAAGTAAAATGGGTACTGAGAATACCCATTGTGAATTTGTTGTGTGAAAATGTTCCCTAGAAATTCTAATCCTGTGGAAACAGAGCTACAACCTGCAAAAACCTGACCCACCAATTAAATATAGAAATGGAGAAATCAGATCATGTTATACAAACGACAAACTTTGCAGATGCTAAAACTGAGACAGAGACATGGTCAGGAGCACAAAAACTTCATGAAGACGATGACCAACATATAAGATGAAGTGTGTTTCTCTTGTGCTGGCTTAATTTTTAGATGTAAAATAGACACTAAAATGCCCTCTCAAGCAGCCATGTTTCCCAATAAAATATATGCTCTACATGGGTTCTTCATCCATGGAGTGCCCTGATCAGCATCCCTAGACAGCACTCCTTCATATTTTAGGGTTTGATGTCCCTCTGGGGTTTTCAAGTCAAAGTCAGAGCTCCTTTGTTGATGTATGAAGTGAGCCCAAATCAAAGCCAGGTTACCTCTTCCTATGGGAACCAGGGTGTCTCTGTCTGCCTCTCTGTCTTACTGTCTCTCTAGCTCTACATCTTTTTAGATTTTGACTGTTCCCCCAGTCCTTTGAGTTGTCAAAAAAGTATTTGCTTAAATGTCTCTTACAACACAAGAAGCCAACAGTCAGTCAAACAGATTGAAATTAACAGAGATTAGAGACACCGCAGATTGACAGGGAGAGACTGCACAAAAGAGTTAAATGTCCAACGCCCTCTGCAGATTTGTGTGTTTTGTGCTGATGAGTGGAGGTAAGCTGGAGTTCAGCATCATTCAGGGTAATGTGACTGAAAGAAAAACTAAACCATCTCTGCTCCTTGCTTTCCTTTGGCTCATGCATGCAGCCATTTGCATGTATATTGCACAAATAGAAATGCATTCGCTTGAGAGGTTTCTAAAATCCCAAAGCACCATCTATCCTCTTTCTTTTACTTTCACTCTGGTCCACATCACCTCATCCCAAACAGCTCAAAACCTTCTGCTAAATCACTCCACTGCCATTTTGTCTGATCTCTCTCTCTTCTATTTTTTCTTTTAGCTTTTGTCTGAAATATATTAACAAACTCTGTCATTCTTTCCTTCTCTTTCATGCTTTCCTTGCTTGCTTAATTTCTCTCTCTTCCTTTGCCCCTCTTATTGTGAGCTGTTTTTTTATAATTATTATTAGCAGTCTCAAAAGCATGACAGTTATATGAATGTCTCTTGGACTTTCTTCTCTTCTTTTGTCTCCCCGCCGAGCTGCAGACCCTTCACTGCCATGGCTTCACACAGGGTCAGCTCTTGCCCTACGTAGCCATTCATAACTCTCATATCAGCCAGCAATGAACCTTCATATCTTCATATCAACGATATGACAAATCCTTTTAATAAGACGGGAAATTGCTGGTCTAGGTAGCTGCTTGCGATGAATATTCTAGCTGGATTCATTAAATCAGATGGCATAAAGGCGGGAAAAATCTTGTTAACCATTGTTTTATGAAAATATTGAATATGTCATTTGACAAGTGACAGCAGTGTTAATTTCACCAGGTATGTTTGGTTTACAACAAAACATCTTCATATTAGTTCCCTGTGTTCCCAGTGTCTCTCTCTCTCCTTTTCTCACACTTATACTCTCACATATAATGATGAGCATACCTGAGCCTCTAATGACCACTGAACGCATCCCCTCCCTCTGCTAAGTCTTCTCGTGGGTAAAACCTGGGAGCCGTGTGTGTGCTTTATATGCTCATGCGCGCACACTCCCATTAACTGATGTATCTCCTTACTGATCTGTTTAAAGACACACAGGCCTCTCTGATTATGGTCTCCATAGCCAGCCGTAAATAATAAGATTGAGCTCAATTAGGATCCTCTCGAGGTGTAAAACAAGTGGAGAGGCCACGGTTAGCCTCCAGTAATCCACACAGCTCCTGCTTGGCCTGATGGTGGATTACAACCCCAGGGTCAGTGTTTATCCTTTACGTAAACTGGCGGTTGTGTGCAGAGCACAGCCCATAGAGCAAAGCCGTGCAGAGCAGACACCTCCCGGCCCGATAGCATCTGATCTATCAGCTACTTGACGAACAACAGGACACCCCTGGCTTCCACCTACCCCCCCAGCTGCAGTACCATCACCACTGATGCTCCATCCATCTTCCAGCTCTTACCTCGGATCTCTATCTATGCTATCCAGACATGGGGACTGGAAGGGCAATTCAATCTCAGTCATATCTGCTGAGAAATGGTGGTGCTGCCGCTGTAGCTGCTGCTGCCTTAAACAACGACAAGCAAAATGTGCCACACACGGCCTAATGTACATGAAGGGAACAACTATGGAGCCTTTACTATTTTGACTGAAGATACACCCACAAAAAATCCTAGGGAGAGTTAACTTATATGTGTGTCAGAAGTCTTAGATGTTAAAGGCTGTCATGAAAATGATCATGACTGTAAATATAATACATACCCAGATTTGAACTCAAGAAAAGCGAATTAGACATCCAGCAGCCAGCCTAATATATGAGTCCTCTGAGTCAGACTGAAAAGAGGGCAATCTGAAAGGCATAAAGTTTGAGTTGAATATATTTATTTCATTTGGTCACTATAAGTGAATTACAAGGCTATGTACGCTAGCAGTATAAACAGTCATTGTTTGCTGAAATACCCATTTTTCCTTATGGCTGGATGATGATTGTGCACAATTAGCTTGTAGTGATTTTCCCAGAGCTTCCCATCCATTATAGAGTTCAGTAATGGCTTGTGCTACACTTTGAAAATACCTATCTGAGTCTGATAAGTGGGTCTTCTTGTCTGAGGGACAAGACTCATGAATAAGAACATGTCTCATAGATGTCCCATAGAAATGAAATCTGGGAAGCCAACTCTGTCTTGTAGCTCCAGGCAAACTTTTAACTCCTAAAAACTTCTGTTGGAACAAGGCTCATGTTGGTGTGAATGCCTGGGGACTGTGACAGTGACTGATTAGAGCAATCAACTGTAATTTCAAGGTCTGTCATTTCAAACATTTTACCCAGTCATTCTTATATAATCTGAACTCAAAAATCATTTATTTTTATTGAAATCAAAACCAGCAATTTTTTTCTTTAGACTACCACCCAATGCTCTTACACCGCTCACCACACACTTACAAACATATTAGTTAGCCTGCTATTTTAAAGAAATGAATGCACTTATTCTTGATTGATTATTCTTCACTTATAAATGCACTTAATTTCCTCAATCCAGCTGTAGGCCTCACATGGGTCAACAGCAATAAACAGAGGTTACTTGTTTAAATCCATACTACATTTTTTGTTCACTGCTAAGCTCTGCAACTTAAAAGTTCTGAACAATCTTGTATACTCCTGGGCATTTCTCACTTTAATTCATTAACTCTTGTCAGTTACAGCAACAGCATGTCTTCGAGGGCTGTCAGGTAGGTGCTGTAAGCATTTTTTTTGGTGACTTTTATAGGGTCAATACACCTATAAAGGGGGTTTTGAGGATTTGGAGCACATTTTTTCGTTACAGACCTAGAACAACCTGCTTTGAGTTTTAACAACTCTCTGTGGCCTTCATATTGGTGCTTGAGTGATCCATGTTTGGTGCCAACTTGAAAAACAGCATGTTGTCACCATTGGCAGGAGCTGAACACAAGTTATTTACGAGTCATCTAAGGGCACCAGGATAACCAACATTTCTCTGTGTGCTGTCTGGAAAATGCACTTATTTATTCAAGAAAGGTAATACAATAAACATGGGTGTCAGATGACTTATGAGGGATAACATAGTGATGACAAAACTGCAGAGATAGCGGTAGAATTTTTAAATTCGCTGAAACTTGAAGATTGACAAATTTACTGTCTTTCAGACTTCAAATGACTGATAATTTCTTGCCTTCATTGGCAAAAATGAAATCTGCAATTCTTAGACCTCGTATGTTTTTGCATACCTCAACTAATATATGACATTAGCTGTAGTTTTAAAAGTGGACAGTGGAAGATCTCCCAGAGAGATAAAGTCAGTCTTAGTGTCTGTTTATCACCCGTCTGTGTGTTTGTCTGTCTGTCTGTCTATCTGTGCGTCTGCCCATTTTATAGCGTGCTGGTGAGGCCGGCACAGATATGGTTTCACTCTCCTTGGAAGAGCCAGACCTTGCTGCTGACAGCAGGTTTTATTTGATGTGGACGTCCCGTGTTGGGTTTCAGAGCTGGCTTCAACATATGATCTCCATTATGACCAGAGCAGCGATGCATGCTGTTGAATAACCAGCAACTCTGATCAAACAGGAGAATAGAGGATGGAGAACAAGATGGAGGAAGACCAACAGATGGAGGGTGGCTATGTTGGGAGGGAAAAATGAATCAAGTGGAGAAGATAAAGGCAGAAGATGAAATTAAGGAATGGGTGGAAAGAATTTGTTTAAGTAATAATAGAAAGGTGTGAAGGGATGAAGAGGAAACGTGAAGGAAGTTTGGTGTAAGAACAAACCACTTCAATAGCAGACAGGTCCTGACTTCATTGTGTTTCCTTCCACGGAGTCAAACTAGTGTTGTACACAATCAGTGTAGTTAAATACATGCAAATTTTCTCACACAAAACAAATTAACACAAATTAAGTTTTACAATCCATAGATGTTGTTTTAGTTTGATTTCAGAGTCTTACATGTACCACAGAACAGCTGTGAAGTGTGCCAAGAAAATGTATATTTTCTCTTCAATATGCAGATTATTAGTTTACATCTTCCCACATAGACATCATGCACCATCTGTTCACTCATTACATAAAAAGTCGTTGCTATTAATGCAATTGGTGTTACTGATATTTTGTATGTATTGTACTTGTCTTTGAAATCTTATGTTAGCAAAATGACTCTGTCTCAATTATTTGAGTAATAACTGAATAAACTCAATTAGGCAAGTAATTTGAAGATGTAAACATCCATTACAGTAATAGTTAAATATGAGAGCAGTTTATCTTAATGAAATTAAATTCATGTTTTCTGTGTAATTAATGGAAGTCAGTAATATTCTGAGATTATAAGTGACTCATCTTTTTTTATTTCAATAGGCTCCTCCACTGCATATTTCTTCTAAGGCAGAGTTCAGCAGCACACAGCCTTAAAAGCAGAGGTCTTCGCGTTCTATGAAACTTAATCTCTGACATACACTAGGCCTGTGCGTAATTGAAATATCAACATTTAACAAGCCTCACAGTAAACTTTATGAACCATTTTCAGCATTCGTTCCACAGTGTTGAAATGAGGAGGATGTGATGCATTTCTTTTCATACAGGAACAAGATGAAAACATGAAAAAGCTTGGGATACAATTTGTTAATCTTGTACAGAATATATCATGCTTCATGAAACTTAATTAAACATTGGCACAATACTTGCATATTGTTGAATTCATGATTTTTTGAGTGCAGCTCTTTACAATCTGGAGTATATTCAACACTGAGATCCAAGGTGTCAGGGGACATTTGTTTTATATAAGAAGAATTAATCATTCAACATGGGTAACACTGCTGCTGCAGTGAAAGGTCAAAAAGATAAGTGACAAAAATCAAACAGCATTTATATATATATATATATATATATATATATATATATATATATATATATATATATATATATATATATATATAAAATTCAGTAACTCAAGATGAACATAGATGAGAACCTTTTACATTTGAACCAATATGATGTCATTTCCCGGTACCTGGGAATCTGTACCATTACTCAACGGTACCAATTTTTGGTACTTTTGTGTATGTTTATTTGGTAATGATATTAATTTGTGTTATAAAAAAACCTCAAAATATTTCAATTTGACATATTTATTTCTCAATATGTAAACTTAAGCAAATACAGCAAAACAACACTCAACTGTTTGTATCGTAACATTGCGGTTGTTTCACTTTTTTTTTTTTTAACATGAAAACCCTTGACTGAAATTAACTAAAACTAAATTAATCAACTACAACTATGTTTTTTTCGTAATAATGCTCAAATTAGAACACAGCTCTATCTATTCTATGCCCGTATAAAGCATGGAAAAATTGCCGTCTCTACCACCCCCTCCTTGTCACGAGGATGTGTTTAGGTACTGAAACATGGTACTGTTTGATTTTATGTGAATTGGTACTCAGTTCAACTAACAAAATTTGGTTGGAACCTATTCAGAATTTGTTACCCATCCCTAAAAATGACAGAGTGCGGTATCGAAGACTTTAGGGTTAATTCACAATGTGTAGGGATTTCTGACACATCTATGCTGGCGATAGATCAGTATCATTATCATTACTCCGGTACTTCAGATAATTAGATCAACCCTAAACATGGCTGGTGTTCAGAATGACCTCCAGGGCACTCAGTTTCATTCAAAAAACCAAAAAGTATTTCACAGTATAACATGTGGAATAAAGTAAAATCACTTTAAAAGGATTATTTGTAAAGAAAAAAAGACTATCTTATTATGTTGGCCTCACAAACTATTCTTCAATAACAGTTGTAGCTACTTATACTACCCCATCTTCTCTCTTGTTGATAATAAGTTGGCCTAACTTTAACACCACCGTGTTTGATAATTAGATGTAGGAGGAGGGATAAAAAAAATATATTTATTGGATTTAAATGTTTTGGGGGTCTCTCTCTCCCTCAAAATGTGCCTGCACACCATTCTATAATTCCTTCTTATCGGCCAGAGGCTTTAGTTATTTACTTTAAAATGGACTAATTTCTTATTCCAGCGGAGGGGGACAGGCTGCTGACTTGAACAGCTGCTTCATGACCCAAAAAACTGTCAGTCTTTCCCTGGAATAAATTGTGGAATGTTCCATTTTGCTGCAAAGGGGTGGAAGAATCTGAGAGACAGAATAGATACCTCAACCAGAGAGTCATTTTACCATTTAATTCAAATAAACAAAATAGAAGAAGTATTTTTTGATACGGAATTGTACTTTGTCGGGATTTAATGAGGTTTCGACTCGAAAGAGACCGGTTGTTTTGTACCGCGCACCCCCGCCTCTGAGAGCAGAGTTTCGTGTAGGCTCATAGTAGAATCAATTCACAGAGAGGGCAGCTTGAAACCGTCCTCTCATGCCTGTGCGCCTAGTTTGGAGAGAGTGGCGTGTCGGGCAGCTTGGAGTTTAATAGTCCGGGTAGCATCCGTGCTGTATGTACATGTCTGTCTCCCCATGTGTACGTGCATGGATGTTACGGCTGTAAAAGACTGAGAGACACTGCAAGAGAGGAAGAGAGGATGAGAAAATGTGCTCGGAATTTTGATTTGACATATTGCTAAAGCTTTGATTGAATCTTTGTTATAGGCGCAGCGGAGGTTTATGACAGATGTCGTGTTGAAATAAAGTTAGTGCTTCAACCAAATCCGCTCTGGTCGATGCTCTTTCCCTCAGTGTATGTGTGTGTGTGTGTGAGAGAGAGAAAGAGAAAGAGAGACAAAGCGACTGTCAGAAAGATGAAGAGTGTGTGAACATGTCCCCTCCCATAAAAAAAAAAAAAAAAAAAAAAAAAAAAAAAACACACCAAACTTTTCACCGTGGCAGAGCAGATCTGACACACAATCGCATTCACTTTGACACTTGTCACCCACTTGGTATGACTCAGGTGGCTGCAAAATTGACAGGTTTCATGCCCGGCTACCTCTGTTATTTGTGCTGTTGTGCTCAAAGCATCACAGGTAAAAATAAACCATCGGGTGTAGAAGCAGTCAAGATTTTCAAGATTTGACAAATACAGAGAGGTAATCATCAAAATCATGTGGTCTAAATAAATGCAACAAATAATTTGTTTTCTTGAGAAGTATTGTACTTCTCGGTCTTTTATACAAGGCCTCTACACACATCCATCAACCCTGTTTGTCTTCTCCTTGTGCTGCTGCATTAAACTTCTCATCCTTAGGTCACTTTCTGCTAGAGACTGTATAACGCTTGAATAAAGTTCATTTTTTATTATTTCTCCAGGTGTAATCTCAAGGATAAATTACCTGTAAATGCACAAACACACACTCTCTCTCCCTCACACACACAGACACACACTCAGAAAAGATTGTCCAATCAGTCCCCCTGATGAACTCTCCCTCTCCTTCCCTTAACTGTCTCCGACTCTCACTCCTCTCTCATTCTGTTCATTTCCACAGCCACACACACACACACATCCACACACACACACACACACACATCTACACATGCAGCTCAGTGTGTGCTCGCCTGTCGGTGTGTGTAGAAGTGTGTGTGTGTGTGTGTGTGTGTGTGTTAAAGTGTGTGTCAGTGGTGGTGGCTTGTTTAATGCACTGCAGGTTGGCTCCTGCAGCAGGTCTGGCCAGATAAGAGCAGCACACAGCTTTCTGCTGGGAGGGGAGGGAGAGGAACATTGCCTCTTCACTCACATAAACCATTAAATTGTAATAATGGGGCCACCAGCACTCAAAGCTAAAACCAGAGCGCCCCCTATGGGTGAATGACTGAGTAACAGTCAGAGTGCAGGGGTCCTTGTTGCAGACGATGGTTCCCCTTGTAATGCTGAGACTATTTCCCTTCACATGGTTCATGAATAAAAACATAGATATAGCTACTTTTAAAGTATTTCAGATCCTGTATGGGTTTAAAATAATTTCAACCATCAGTAGAGAAAACTTACATTTTGATCCAAAATCCAAAAAGAGGGGGGGCTGTATCGACACATTTTGGATTAAGAAGTTGGTAATGATCAATAAATCCATGGATTGGGCCTTAAACCTATATAAAAGGACTCTTCCAGTCAATCTCAATGATTGGAAACTGTAAGGACTCAATTTTTTGTTGCTGTTTGTTGTGTTGAAATTGCAGACAGAGCCCTATCCAGTCATTAATGTCAGGTCTTGTGTGTTGTTCTGCCAGATGAGGTTGCAGGGACCATAAAACCTCTGCTTGTCTTCCCTTGTGTCAACACTGAAAGTCTGATTGTGGGAGCCAGGAGAAGATAAGGACAACTGTGATCATTTGCATTAAATGAGTCAATGAGCCAATGTGAAATGTACAATCTGTTCCTGATACTTTTTGGCTCTTTCTACCCCACAACGTTAACACATCAGTATAGGATCTGTCAGTCAGATCAGTAGGAGACACATACACATCAGCCTCCTCTCATCCTCTTCATTCTTTTTTATCAATGGGAACCCAGCTGCCGCCAAACTCCTGCACTACACACACACAAGCTGGGTCAAGTAACTAAAGTGGCACTACAGTGGGCAATTTTTCTCTCTTTACCTAAAATGTGTGAATGTATGGCAGACAAAGCAGAGCTCTGATCCAGCCTGCGCTCTTTGACAGGATGAATGAAAAGGAAGTCAGAGACACACATTTTCACCCTCTGTGCTCACACGGCTTTAGGAATTGATGTTTTAAGGAAAAAGGTTTCTTTACTTTGTCAGAAATTGTAAATGAGAGTTTGATCAACCTCTGATTCTTTGCACTGTACTGTAAATCAGTCATCACCTCTGGATGATTTCCTTTACAGAAAAAAATCAAACCCGTTAAAACACAATGTAAGGTCTTGTAACTTAAAGCAGCAGCTTTTTTGATACAAGCCTGGTTCTCCTTTGATTATGTGCCACAGCTGACAAGCAGCAGGCATGTTTTGATATTCTTTTCTTTCTGTCTGTCTTTCACGCAGCCATCCAGCATGTTATGCTAATTGGACACATGCACTGGGAACTCTGTGTTGTTGCCCCTGTTTTTGCATGTTGGATAATGTATTCATCATATCTGGTCTGTTTCTGATGCAGTGACAGAGAAGACAATCTAAATTTCCATCACTTTTATTTCCTGATGCTTTGGTCACAAAGCTGGATTCAGATATATATTTCTTTTCTGAAGTCTGACTTTGTGGAGAACAAACAAATGCACATCTTCAAAGATCTTTATGGCTACTTTCATCTTCAACAGGTAAAAGCTTCACAGGTGCTTTATTCAGCCTTTTAATGGTTTTTACAACAGCAAAGTGTGCTGCCACAAAGGCTCAAAGCCACAAGAAAGCTCATCTTGTTTGGCCATAGAAACCTCTATCTTTTTTAGTAAATAGATGGAGTTTTAAAAGCATGTCACCAAATGAAAATTATTAATTGAAACCCCAAAGCAAGCACAGCAGATTAGAAATCAGAGATACAAAGTGGTAGGTTCCCTTCATTCTTAAACTGTGCTGCCACTCAGTGGGCAAAAGCTTTTATTACACCACCCATTATCCATTTCCAGAGAGTATGGGAGCAGAAGTTTGAGCAAAATGAAACTCTTGATGAAAACCTCTAAGTGACATTTTAAGGAGATGTACATTTAGCTGTTCTTTTCATCCATTTCCACATTATTACCCCTAGCTGTCTAAGGTCCTAGTGTGATTGGAAATTACTTAATTCATCAGACACTACTACCTGCATTCAAACACAACATACACCCTCATTATGTTTGAATGCAGGTGACAAAATAAGTTCTAGCTGTGTAGTATCTGCTTTTGAAGCTCATTAATAGAGTGAAGTGTTATTATTTCAGTTTTTATCTGGTTATTGTATTGCAGTATACAACCTCTTCCATTGAGCTCTACACAAGACTACATCCAAATATTGATATAAAAAACACAGAAGCCATCATTTATTTACAGTGAAAACACTTTATTTCATCATGTTGTAGGTATCATTTCATTGAAAAGAAACAGACCAGTAAAAAGGAAACAATATATCATATGCCTTGTGATATCAGTTTGAATCAGCACAGATTGAATGGCTTTTTAATTATTGAGAGTCCTTCCAGTACATCATGGGCATATCGTCAATCATCGTCACATATTGATTCAAAATTTACAGTTAATAGTAACACAAAAAATCACAAGTCTACAGCAGAGGCTTGCCATCCTGGCATGGCAGGCGGTTAGAGATAAACTATCAAAGCGTCACTTGCATGCACGTTTATTGTCTACACAGCCTGGATGAAAAGAGAGCGTTACACATACCGAAAGCACTGAGAGGGGAAACAGAAGATCTGCTCTAATTCTGTGCAACTCCGGTCGTTAACAAAGGTCTATGCTCAAAGCTTTGCATTACACATAGTTACAGAGGTTATCCTTCTGTGTGTGCTCCTAGGACATACAAAATAGTCAGCTATTAGAAAGCACATGGCACATATAACAGCTAAGAACTCTTTAAGTGATATAAGAGCAATAAGATAATAAGAGTAGTAATAGTACAGTAACAGGTGCAATCTCCCCTCTATGTGTCTCTTTGTAATCTGTGTTACGATGTATTTTACATACAGAGTAATGACATTTTATCATGGTTATATGTACAGTACATGGCACTTTCATAATATTATTTGACAAAAAAAACTTGTGTGGGTGGTTGAATAAATACAGAAATAAATAAATTAAGATTGTTGTTAATGGATAGTTTCAGCTCAATTAGTACAGAGCCTCTTAAATTCTGTTCGATGATAATTCATATCTTTTGTGCACAAATTAGTTGAGTTTTACACTCTAGGTTCCATACTACACTTTATCATAGGTTGAGTGATAAGTCAGGTTGTTTTCATTGATGTTTTTATTACATCTTAACGGGTCGTAGGGCAAGTAGAGGTGTGCGTCCCATGTTGTGTTGATTTGTAATATACTCTACCAAAACACTTTGCATGAAGTGATTTCCGTGGTAAGAGAGCTTTTAATCTAAGTGGTATGTTTAACATATTCATATAGATTTGATGAAGAGTATTTGTAGCTCACTGATTCTGTACTTGAAACTTCTTATATTGTGCCCATATGATAAAATCAATCACTTTACAGGACTTTAGGGGCTCTGTAAGTTAGAATTCAGCGTCTTTTTGTATGTGTCCCCCTTAATTGCTCATCAAGTGCTGTTAGAGATGTACACACACATACACACACCCAGTTAAATCCAAACTCCCACAAACACCCAGAGGGCTAAGTTAAGAAAAGACAACGCTTTGGATTCTTTGAATGGGTAAGGTTTTGTTTCTCTAGTGAGCATGTGTTGCTCAGAGTTGCTCCGTGAGCGGGACAACATGGTTTTGAATTTCTCGAGCAATTCATAAAATCACTCTGAGTAAATGGCTCATAAAGCTGATTATGTAAACAGATCATAAACTGTGAGCTACAGTATCTGTTTCCTGCAGCACTCACAAGCCAAATATTCAACCCATCTTCTAATCATTCTCTTAGCTGTATGTTCATGATCTCTGAAATGTAACAGATGAAGATAAGTCCTAGGAATCTCTATTTTGTCTCTTTTAGACATGAAAATGACAAGCTCTTAACTGTTTGTAGCTGATGAGGCTCTGAGACATGAGCTCTAACTTACCAATAAAGAACCAGCTGACTGAACTCTTGGGTTTAGGAAAAAAATCTGGAACAGACGCATAAAGTGCCATCACAGGACCAAGCTAGATGTCTCAGTTTATGACAGGAGGGTGCCATGCTCTTAAAAATATGGTCTACAAAATTCTGGTGACTGAGTGAGTCCTGTGTTGTGTTTGTTCTGATCAAGGCTTATGGACAGAGAAACCATGAGGAAAAAGACAGCAGCGTGGCTCTTTCCATTGGCTCTTTCTAAACACAGGTTTTGTTAAGATCAACCTTCACCGGCAGAGGTCCCGCCTCCTGACTCTCCTCCGATTGTTTAACAGCCACAGCGATCACAGGACTCAGGTGGTATGGGTTGACTTTGATGGTATTGTCAAGAAATTCTTTATCTCCGTTGATGCTCAGCTAGAGATTGAAACAAAGGAATAAGAAGAGAGAGGTGAGAAGAGAGTTCACTCAATGATGAGCCATGAGACTAAAATGGATACAGAGGTCAAAATGAACAAATTCCCTCTGAAAATCCAGGTCACAACGTATCAAAAATGTGGCAGAAAACCAATGAAGCATTGACACCCACTTTCAACACTATTTGGCTTTTTTTCTATGAAGGTGAGTATAAATCCTTGCAATATCTATTACTGGTTGTGTTTTTTTCTTGTAAAGATGTTCAGCTAGGGCTGCACAATATTGGGAAAAAATTATATTGCAATATTTTTGTTTCCTGTGATACACAGCAAAACAAAGAGCGATACTTTTTAAAGTCTACTGCTTCACTCTGTTCAGCTGAATTCTCCCTGAAATGATGATGACAGACTCGCAGACAAAGCTAAGCGCACAGATCTGGAGCCTGAGACCCTTAACCCTGAAACTGTTGAATAAAGCACCTTATGTGATATCTCTCAGTCGCTCGACCACTCACATTGCACGTCACTCTACCTGACCCTGATCACAGCAGGTGTGATGACAGAGCGCTGAGAAGGTGCTCCAACTGTGCAAGTTGTTCCATGTAATGTGGTAAACCATATATACTGATTCTCACTTAGATCTATTGATAACATGATTGGGTGTAGACAGGTTACAGGAACTTAATTGAAAAGCTCCATTACATTGCGATATACCATATTTCTCGCCATATGAATACTGCATATGCAAATACTGCATATGCAAATACTGTGATGATAATACTAAAACAAAATATTGTGCAGCCCAATGTTCTTCCATAGGAAAAGTTTATTTCTGGTTGTCTGTTGTTCTAATCATTCATGATGATAGATTAAAGCTCAAATTTAAAAATCTAACCCATGAATGTCTCTGTAAATGACTAATCACTCATTGTCCCATCCTCACAAGAATAAAATTGAATTATTAAACCAAGCATTTTTAAGTCTTTTCCCCCTCTCGTGTGCATGTGTTGATGGGTTGTGGGAACTCTGTGTGTGTGTGTTTGTACCTGTGTCTTGATGTGCTGCTCAGGTGCAGTGACCAGACTGGCACAGCTGAGCCACAACATGACCATTATAGACAGGAAGAGACAGGCTGCTAAAATCCACCGTGGAAGGCCTGATCGTCTGGAAAACAAGACAAAAAAGAAGGAGGCAATGAGGCTGCAGGTGGCTGGAAATACTGAAAAACAAAATGTATTTAAGAAAAGTACTATCAAAGGAGGATGACGGTTTAAAATGAATGCTTGCATCTCAATTTAGCATGTCCACCACTGCATCATATCATTTTGGGCCATAATTAAAGATAGATTTATTATGAAGAACTGCATATACAGAAAAAAAAACAGACAAAAAAACTCAGCTGTACACTGGAGGATAATTTTCAGAATCACAAGGGTGTATTATAAATACACCTTGGTGAGAGTACGTGTAGTCTGACCTTGACATGCAGCCGAGGAAGTCGTGCTCAGCTGTGGGGTCCTCTGCATGCTGCACCGGGTGTTTCCCTTTGCCTCCTGCTTTAGATGCTGCCCTCTCACCATGTCCCCTCACACCTGACAAACATTTCATGGGAGCAACAATAAACTTTCAGAGGCTGCAGCATACACATAGTACTGGGGTAAATTGTATTGAAAACACATGCACGTGTGGTATGTTCACTTACCATGGGGCCTTTGGGTGTGAGAGTGGACCTGAGGCCAGGGTTTGTCTGCCACGTTGGAGCGAGGAGCCTGAAGCTCGGGGAAGCTGTACTCCATCTCCGGCTGGCTCTGAGAAGAAAAGAAGAACAAAAAAAACGAGATGCTCAACATATGCAGCAAGCACAGTTATTCAACTGTAATTCATCAGCAGATTTGACATCTTCACCTTAATAAAGTTGGCCAAGAGGCAAAAACGAACATAAACACAGCAGGGGGCAAACCAGATGAAATGATGTAGGGACGTGGAGAAGTATCTTAAAACAAACAGTGAAAGTATACAGAACATCTCTCAGGAAGATCAAGGCTGGGTGTCAATTTTATGTCCTGAGGTGGTTAGCCGGGCTAACAGACAGAAAAGAGGACAAATGGGATTTCAGTTCAGAGGTAGTGGGTCAATCTAAGCTTCAGTGTTCTTGCTACGACGCTTTCAGCCTGAATGCTTAGCATTTGAACATGAGAACAACATCCAGCCAGATTTCACTGATTACAAAAAGAATAATTTTCATTCCCTTTCCTTCCTTTCCAATCAAATGTTTGAGTGTTCCTTTCTTACCCATCCTCACCACTTTGATAAAAACATTTTACTAGGACAAATGCCCCTCAAAACAACTGCTTCACACAGCCTTCTGTGCCTGTCTGCACTGTTGTGGGTTTTTTATTACGTGCGCAGTGTTTCTGGTTCCCTTGGAGAACTCATTAAAAGAGGATTTTGGTTCCCCACTGCTGACCCCCAACAACAGCAGCTGTGGTGGGCTGTAACAATACTACTGCTGGCCTCAGCAGCAACAACACACACACACACACACACACACACACACACACACACACACACACACAATTTCAGAATGGTACAGTATGTCCCACTGTGGTGCGTCAACCTTACTACAGATTTTGACACTGAGCAGATATATGAACTGTAAAACCTCTTGCTGTTCTCTTGATTTTAATAGTGGACCAGTAACAATCTTTTTAAATTTCTAAATTTCTAAAAAATGAACCTGGGAAAAATACTTAACCTTTTTAATGGCCCCTAATGGCATCCATAAACAACACAAAACTATGATCGAGTTGAGACAACAAGTTTGTTTTCTTCACAAAACACAGCAAAACAAACTTCAAACCTCTATTGTTTAAAGTTATTTCACAACTGGGTTTATTACCCTTCAGCAAGCAGACTGTCTAACAGAGTCCATTAGAACCAGATGCAGAGAGAAAGAGAGAGAGAGAGAGAAATGTTTTGCGAAGATGGGAGGTCTTATGGCTGCACGACTGGGGCATCAGAACAAGGAAAGTCTGATGTGCATCTGTCATGCATTACAAGGGTGATGTCAAGGTGCTGAAAGAAAGAGACTAAAACAAGAAGAAAGAAACAACAGAAGAAAAAAAAGATGGAAGGGAGGAAGGAAGGAAAGAAAGAAAAGAAGGATGGAAGGTAGAGGGAAAGAAAAAAGAAATGGTAGAGAGACAAATAAATAAATAAAGAAAGAAAGAAAGAAAGAAAGAAAGAGAAAGAAAAGAAAGAGGGGAAAGAAGGATGGCACCAACATTAGTCAAGAAAGGAAAGTGTTTTCTTTTCATCAGTATTTGACACATCTTTCCTTGTGGCAGAGTTACTTTTTGTCACCTTGTGTGCTACATTACTGAACTTAGCTACAGATGCTCTCGGGCACTGGGCATCTTTGGATCACCTCTTGATAAGTCAAGTGTCTGTAATCTATTTTCTGTACAATCCTGTTCAAGAACCTGGGTTATCTGTTAAATGTGCATTCATCATATGCATGCATTGTGTATAAGTGTCTAAGTTGAACCACTCAAAGTCTCTGGTTCAGGGATGAATCCCTGAAGCTGACCTCCAGTTTGGTGTTGTATCATCAGTCAGTAACATTTCCCTCGAACACCGTTATTCCTCTGTTTCTGTCTGTTCTCTCTAGTGTTTTGGTTTCTTTAAAATTCAGTCAGGCACAGTGACTAATGCAATTGTCAGGAGAAATGGGTCAGGGATTTCTCTCTTTGTACTCTCACACTAAGTTCAATTTGTTCAGCAGGCAGACTCTCGAGCAGAACCTCAGCTTGGTGGGAGGAAGTCTTTAATCAGCTCACTTTTCACTTTGTCCTGAACTCTCACACTGCCGCACTATCATGGGCTGATTTGTCAAGATAACAGAGTAATGGTGAAAAGGGAACAGCTGTGTGGTACCGATTTGTCCTCATAATTACACTTTCCCTTTTTATTCCCAACTCCCTGAGGAAAACCTCATTTGTGACCTAAGAATGACGAACTCTACCCTCAAAATCTAAACTATCCACAGCCACTGGTAGCTTTCATTGTTTCAAAGTTACCCAAGAGTAAACATAACTAGTTATTCTCACAGATTGAGGTCGCAGAAACACAGACATGAGCTCACAGATGGATGTGTAAAGACAGTTCATTATGGACATCCACATTATTTATATCGGAGGCAGCTTTGTTTTCTCTTCTCTGCTGTCCCTCGATTTTTTCTGTTGTTTCAACACTCTGAGAGTCAATCTGTCAAGTTGGTGGCGGTTTGCCAGCTGCCCACTAAACACAGGCCTGATAGTCTCCTCACAGCCCTGTGGAGCCTCCTGCTGCTCCGGCCTGCACGTCACTGCCATAAAGAGCAATTATCCATCACTGAGACCCAAAGAAATGTTTTGTGTTGTTGCAGCTGCTGCATCTCAGAGCTCAGGCCGTACAAAACTTTTTATAACTAATGGTAAATTTCAGTGTATAAATGACTCCCCTGTTATAAAGAAGCCCCTTTGTACAGGTTAGTGTGCGTAAATACTATCATTTCCCATTGAACCCTTTAATTATGTAGCTTAAAATGCCATCAAAGCCTCATTATGAAAACAGGAAAACCCCTGATGAGGATGCAGGTTTCTGACCAGTTTCAGAAGTTTAAAAGAAACAGTTGGATCTGGCTCTTATTTTAGCTTTAATGTAAAGGCGGCTCCAGGAGTTTACTTTGGCAATATGTTTGAGTTTATTAGAAAAGTGTTAGGAGACAGCAGATGTCTGTGGAAGCCACAAAAACGTCTAAACTTTTGGATCATGCTATGAACACTTTTCCAGCAATGTGTAAACCAATAGAGATCAAACAAAAGCAGCATCATAAAAAATTCTCCTCTAAGTATAGTCCCTTTAGTGTCCACTTGCAGCCTGGCCCATAACAGAGAAACCCCTTTTTGAATATTTACAGTGTGATATAGTTCTGACCAAAAGACTGTAAAAATCATGGATGCCATCTCATTCGGCTCTGAGGTCGCCATGAAAATTGTGTGTAATATTGCCTGCAAAAACATTGTTATCATGATTCCTTTTGGTGAAGAGTAAAAACGCCAAATTTTTCAGGCCTGCTGATAAGTCAAAAATAACTTTAAAAGCCAAGAGTAAATCAAGGTCAAAATGAACATTTCTGTTTCACTCCATGACAAAATAAACACTGATTTTCTTTGGTGGCACAACATCAAGCAGATTTGTTGCTCTAGTCAGAATTTTAATCTAAAGCAGACTGCTAGCTGCACCTGCACACAGATAGGTGTTAATAGAGATACAAAAATGGTTTCCAGATTACAGCAGATGGGAACCAGGATGTCGTTACCACTGATTATGTCCCGCCTGCTTATGTTCTTTTGTGTGATGATGCTTTTGTTTGAGCAGACTATTTTTTCCTGCATAAACCAAGGCATGCTGAAATGTAATTGGTTTGTACTACTTGGACAGCAAACATTCCCACAGACTTGTTCTGTCAAAGTAGAAATTGTGAATGCAAATTGTATTTATTTTAAGAGTTATGAATAAATAGGCATGATCAGGGGCACAGCTAATTAAACTGACAGGGCTTGTAGATGTGCATTGAGCTGCCAGACTACAGCTTAAGCTTCACCTCTTTGCCTGTTTCAAGATAATTCAAGTTAGCTGGAGTCAGCATTTTCTAACATGGTGACCCCTTCTTTTTCTTTATAACACTTCATCAGAGACCAATGGATGACGGCACTGAGACCACATTTAATACAGCCTATGTTTAGCAGCCAGGATGTTGTTTTCTTGTGTGGCCATCTCTGTTAAACTCACACTGTTTCCATACCAAGCTGAGTTCACCACAGCTAGCCCTGCCTTTCATCAACCATACACGATGCAGAGGGCTGTGATTAAATTTAAAAGGACATTTACAGACAATTAAAAGTGCTGAATTTAACCACCTTGTTCCCACCCTGCTGTGTGCCCTCGCTCACTCAACCTTCATAGATACACTGACTTGAGAATGAGCAGTGAGATGTTCTGGCAGTGACCCAAGCCTTACAGCTAGAGTATGCATAATAGAGCAGATATACTGTGTATCCCTCTATCATATAAGGAAGCAGAGGCTAGGTGTATCATCTGTTAAGGTCACCGGCATGCTTTTAACCTGACATCTGAACATACGACTTGCAAGAGCTTTGCAAGTATTTAAATTTCCATCACCAGCCGCCAGGGAGCGAGAGTGCCATTATGTAGTTTGTGAACATGGAAATTTCCCTGTTCATGTTCCTATTTTCTATGGGAAAGCACTATTAGGCCTGACCCTCTAATGAAAACAATCAGGAAGAAGAAGTTATGCATTTCAAAGAGTAAAATTTCAAGGTCTTACACTTCAGAATATTTGCAAAGTTAAAATATCAATAAAGCACCAAAAATGTCTTAGTCTCCATTTTGCAGCTTTAGCAATAAACCTTGCATACACACATAAGAGATGGATGCCAAAGCAAGCTCAATGCAGAGCCTGTCTTGGTCTTACCTGAAAAACCATGACTTTGCCATCATCGGCCTGCAGGTAGAACGTCCAGGTGGAGGAGATGAAGCTCTGGGCGGAGCTGACAATGTCGTTGCACCAGCTGGACACGGCCTCCATCACAGAGGGAGGCTTAGGACGGAGAGTCATGGCCCTGAGCTGCAGAGGACAGAGCATGCATGCTTTTGTTTATGTTCGGACATGTATCTTTGTACTACCGGGGAACAATTTGGAATTTTTTTTCTGTTGAGTTAGATATTTATGCTGATTCCTAAATTGCAGTCAGTTTTTTTTTCTAGCACGTCAAGTTTTTTCTCCACAGCTTACCCTCCAGATAGGTAAAATTGCACTGATTGAATTGTGCTTATCTAGAGGGTAAGCTGCGGAATTTTTTTTTGATGTGCTAGAAAAAAACTGACTTCAATTTGGAATCAGCATGCCAATTTTACTTTTAATGAGCATAAAAACCTAATTCAACAGAAACTTTTACAAATTTCCCCCCAGGGTTTTTTAAGAAAACAGGGATCCTACAGTTCCAAAACTTGAAGTGATAGAGAAAAATGAGATCAGATTTGGATTCCACACCAGAAAATTAGTTAAAAGCAGGTGTCAGACCTAACTCAACAAAAATTGTGCACCACAGTGTAATCAATATTTTCACATTATTTTGGTTCCAATATGTGTGTTTGCTATACTTGTGTGTGTAGCCAGTGGCTTTTCTCACCTTCCTCCTCTTGATCTCTGGTTCAGAGGGTTGGCTGGCACAGCCGGTGCTGCAGGCCTCCTGCTCCAGCAGCTTGATATACGCCTCCTGGCAGGCTGCGGAGTTTGAGGGAGGGGAGGAGTTAGGATGCATGAAAAGATGTAGAATGATGATCAAAAAGGGAAGAGAAGAAGAAAGAAAGCTGAGAGCAAAACAGAGAGGGAATGGAGCACTTCAGCTTGGTGGAAAGCAAGAAGAAATGAAGTCAGTGCAGGCTTCCACCTAATGTGGGAAGAAAGTTAAAGGTACAAGAGAGGCGTATCTGTCAGACCCCACAGAGATGATTCACTTCATGCTGTTTTTATTGAAATGGGGCGATGGAGCATCTGCTGTCTGGGCCGTAAATCAAATCATTGATTTCCAATACAGCAATTCAAACAGGGGGAGCCGCCTTTAACGCCCACGGACACTTTCAGAGTGTGCCAGCTTGAAGGGAAGGATGCACTACTATGCAGATATGTTATCCTGCACCAGTGCTTAAAATAAGTGTGATTGACTGCTATCGCGTTTTGCCAGGTGGTAATCTTTTTTTGTTTCAGTCTGAATTAGCTTCAAAAAACCCCCAAAAGAAACTACTCTTTGGGACGCAGTGAAGTAAAAATGGCACAAATGGACAGTAAAACCAACACTAGGGAATTTCTGAACAGTTGAAGCAATGTAATCTTCTTAGTAAATTACATTCCCTTTTTCAAGTTACGGCTTCCATTGTATTTTCCTGCATTACATCGATTTAGAAATATGCGTTCCTTTCTTGATGTCATACTTTGTTTAAGATGAAAGTGAATCAGTTTCACTTAGATTTGGGAATCTAACCTTTGTTAAGCTCAATAAGTTATCATAATATATTTCTATCGTTTATTTCTAGCTAACATAATGAGTTATAGAAATCTAACGATGCCAACTCAAGGTTTATGGTTTTTGCCCCGTGAGTGAGGAAAGAGCACAGTGGATATGAGAGCCTTCTACACATTGCGCCAGATGCTTGTGCTCGACCAATTGTATTAGTCCAACATAAACAGTTAATTCAAACAATTTGAATTTTTGTATGTTACCAATTGTAACAACTGCATTAAGTTGGACCAACAGGTTTCTTTGAAGTGTGTCTGCCCTTTTGAAAATACAAACCAATCTAAAACTTGTTGGGTTACGACAAAAAGTCTTTTGTTTGAAACCATATCATAAAGTTGGAAAGGAGCAGTATTTTACTTTTGGGTTATTCATGTTATGGAGTTGAAACAACTGAAAACTTTAGGTTGGATTAATGCAAACCGTTCATTTGAAAACAGTTAAATTAGAAAGCACATTTGACCAAATCAACTGTTTTAATTAAACTCATTGATGTAATTACAAGGAACTTAATTCATTTTGGTGTTGAAACAATTAAATTAAGTTGGTCTAACTATTTCTTTTTTTTTTCAGTATAGTCAGAGCTATAGGTTCAGAAGAAATCTTCAGGCTCAGCTCTAAATCTATTCTTATGCGGATTTGTTTCATGGCCTTTCATTCTGAAATGACATATTGAGACCTCTGCTGCTTAAACTGAGGCCTCTGCTGGCTCAGCAACTCTCAGGGAACAAACAAACAAAGAGGGAGAAACACTCACCTCCCTGGCACTCCTCTCTGCTGGTATTAAAGCCGGCGTTTCCATTGACAAACTGGCAAATGGAGTAGAGGCGGCAGCCGCGGTGGCAGGCGTTCATTATGGAATCCTAGAAGACAGAAGGAATTAGAGATGAGCCTAAACTTAGAATAACCTTGTCAAAAAATTTGTCAACGAGGGCTTCTGGAGTCTCTCAGTGACACAGTGCAGCTGTTTTATACAGTAAGACAAAAAGTGAGATGATAAGATTTGAGCTAAAGTCTAGGCCATGAGATAGAAGGTCAATATTTTGAGTTTACAAAGTTAAACATTTGAGATAGTCAAATTGATGCTATATAAAGTCAAATTTTGAGTTAAATGTCAAAATTCTGAGAAAAAAGTTGAAAGTTTGCCTTTTTTTCTCAAAACTTTACTTAAGGTTTTTTTTGGGGGGGGGGGGGGGGGGGGGGGCAAAAAATCTCAACGTGGCCAGTTTTTAATATTTACATTTTTAACAGGCGGAAATGGGCTTCAATGCATTATGTTCAAACAGAAAAGGAGGGTTTTAAATAAATGTGTGGGGTTAGGCAGAGGAAGAGGAAGCTTGTTTTTTTGTCTTTGAGGATCTTTAAGTACTTTTGCTGAATCTCCAAGAGGCCGGGGGTCTTCTCTTTGGACTTAAAGAACATGGTCACCCTAAGTAAGAAGATGAGACAGTTGAATTGAACTCTGGGTGGAAAATAAGATGGTTACAAAAAGATGCACACAGACTCAGGCTTCCCCCCCTCTGTTTAAAACAGCTCCCTCTAGTGACCCCTGTGAGAAGAGAAGAGGCACAAAGATTCCCCATCCGCGACCATGAACGGTTTATTTGAGCTTTGTGCTCGTCATCCTCTTCACTGCGCTTCCCTCTTAGTGCTCAGACAAGGGAGATCCCCTTTAGCTTTCGAAAAAAAATCAGCTGCTCCCCAAGTTTTGAAGCCCTATGCTCACGCTCTTGTTTCCATCAATCTTGAAATCCAGGTGAGTGTGTGCACCGCTTTGCAGCTCTGCTTCTGCAGGATGTTCCTCAACCACACCTGAAGGCAGCAGAGGAGGAGGAGGAGGAGATGGTGATGAGAGAACAACATCCGAAACTGGACATACATGCAAGGCTCTGAAGCACATAAACTCCTGTTGAAATGTAAGCTGCTTGAGTCCAGTCTGGCCTTGTGTAAGATGGGAGGCGCTGTGTAAAACTGTCAATAAAGGATAATTGTTTTCACGGATCACAACAGTCTCACTGATCCTCCTTTGCTCACTCTGCCTGTGGCCTAGATTATCTTATTCCCTACACACAACAATCAATCACTGTCGCATTTCTTAGTTTAAGATAATCTTGGATGGATGCAGAACCACGTCTTGGATGACTCTTGTGGTGCACAAGAAAATCAGCTGCATCCATTTTTGGCCTATTTGTGCGCGGTAGCATCAAGAGGATGCAGCGAAAGATCGCACTAAGGATAGTGCGGATCATTGCGCACAGACCCGGAGACGTTATGTTGCAATACACATTAAGACAGAGGCTATTTCGAAGCCTGGTGTATCAGTGTGAAAGTGTGTTTCGATGCAGGCGCTGAAATGTCGGACAGCGGGATGTAGCCGCTGGCTGCTGGTAACGCGCTCTTTGCAGAAGGATAACTTACTTTTGCGGGGCTTTTGTTTTTGATGGTAAGCTGGCATTGCTTTTTGCAGTAATTAATGTCGCCCAGTTGGTTGTCGAACAGATCCGAGGACGCGGCCGCGAGCCCGGCGAGGAGCACCGAGAGCAGGGCCGAGAAGCCGCACATCCTGCAGCTGAGCTGGAGCATCTCACACCCTGAAGAAGGAGAAGAAGAAGAGGAAGAGGAGCGAAGGAGGAGTCGAAGCAGCTCTGGGTTCCTTTGTGGCGGCGGCACTGCTGCTGCTGTTAGTGTTGCTGCGGATGCTGCTGCTGCTGCTGCGTCCTGGCTCCTGTCTGCTCCGCTCATCCGCTGCTGCTCGTGGCGTCACGAGTATCATCATCACGCACAGGCTGCCCCCCGCCCCCCCACCAAATATACACATACATAATTTGCAGCGGAACCCTCACTGCAGTGCACTGTAGGGCAGAGATGATAATCGTGGAAATGAGGCTGATAGGTGAGGAGGGGGGGGCAGATGTCGTGAACACAGGACAGATGGGCCGTTTGTTCAAATATTGACTGTTCACACTCAAATGTCTGATCTATCAGCTCAATACAAAGATCTTCCTTCAACACACACTCACCCATGAGATATAATCTCATAACAAACCAAGAGCTATGAAGTTCTTAATTTAGCTGATTAAGTGCATTTAACATCAGCAGTTTAATGATTGCGATGAAAAAAAAAAAAGCAGCATTTCACCTGATGAGTTTAAATTAAAGTTTGCTTTTCGGCATTGAGTGCAGTGCAGTCAAGCATCTAACCACAAGTGTAAAAAGCAGCATGGTGCAAGAAACAGGCTGTATGTATTAATGTGAGTGTATTTAGAACAGCAGAAGAAGAAGTTCCAAAAATGAATTTATAAAGATAAAGTTATAAATATTGAAGTAAATTGTATAAAATGCTATGTAAGTTCACTCAAAACAATGGGACATTGACTTTAATTAAATTTATTATGTAAGCTGGTTCCATCAAAATGCATTGGGTTAGTTGAAAACATTATTGCTCAGTCTAATACATTTAGATGAAACCAGTGGACATAATAAATATGTCAGAAGTTAGTGTTTCAATTTTTTTGAGTATATCCTCAATATCCTGTTGTAGAGGATAAACCCTGCTAAACTCTGAAAGGCAGAAAAAGGAAAGAGCTTTATAGGCTCCCTGCTGTGCAGAAATACTCTTTTTCAAGGAGAATTTTGTAAGAAGAGTTTTTATTATACTCCGAACAGTAGAACTGTTATATAAGCTGGGGAATGCAGCTAGAATAAAAAGAAATGTCATCATAAGTTGTGTGTTTGAGTGTTATAGTTTTATAAGGTTGAGTTTCATGAACTGTTGTTTGTAGAACTTTAAGTTTACACACACCTGTGGTAAAGCAAACATGTTGAAAGTCAGTTTTACAATTGGAAGTTTATTTATTGCTGTGAATGCAGAAGGCATTTACAGCTTATGTTCTTCTGTGTCAAAAAAGTTTATCCTTCTTCTTCTTCTTCTTCTTCTTCTTCCGCCCACTTTTTTGGATCGCTTCTTCTTCCACAAATTTCAACCGATTTTCACCGTTCAAACTTCAAAACGACCGGTTCATTCAGGACTGGTGCGCTATGACTTTTCAGACCGGTTTCACTTATACTTTCAGAGATATTTCAATTTTTTCACAATTGTTCTTCCATCTGGAATGACTGGGAGAGCTTCAGATTCTGAAGATTTCAGGGAATTACTTCAGCCTCATTCAGACCCTTCTCATTCAGTCATACTTTCAGCCAGAAACTTCATTCTACCTGCAAAATGTTCAGCCATCGTTTGGCTTTCTTCAGTATATTTCAGCTTCTTTCTAGCATTTATAGTTTCTTCACAAAACTCCTTCAAGGTCATGAAGTTTATCAGCCCTTGCAGCAGTTTAACATTGGTGTGTATGTGGTGGAATGTTCAAACTGTAGAGTGAGGATTTGAATTTTAGTGTGGACCAGGAGAGAAATGGCCTGGAAACTTTTTGGATAAACAGGCCTAGGGGCCACAAATTTCACTCCACATACTCAAATTTGGGCTCAAAACGTAGGTAATCTTGTTCTGCTTCTGATTAAGGACCCTTGACACCAAAAGGACAAAGGAAAAAGCCTGCAGGTGGCTAACTGTCACAGAAAGTCATCATCCGTCCCCATCTGCTCTAATGTAAAATCTCAAGGGACTTTCTGAGAGATTAAGAAAAAGTAACACTTTTTTTAACTCACATTTCTGGTAAAACCTGTGGCTCAACAGACATGAAATTTACATCAATAGATACTCCTAAGCCTTGGGAAGGTCATCAGAAACGTGTTTCTCTGCTATCTCTTACGGTTTTTGCACAGGAAAAGGATATTCGCACCCTTGTCCCTTGCTCAAATCAAGCTCCTCATCAACTGTCAGTTAAATCAAACAGCTGCAGCTTCCAACAGCCTAACGAGCAGGTTACCATGGAGACCTGTGATCTGACACACCTGTTTATACCTACAGATCAAAACACTGATGAAGAAAGATACTCAAGTGATTGTTTATCTGCATCACTGACCAACACACAGCACACCAGCACACCAAACATATACCCACACACAAACACACCAAACACACACACATACAGAGACACTCTCTCTCTCTCT